>CP135551.1:4857728-4941061 GCA_032402905.1 Khaya senegalensis | reverse complement strand
TAATTATTTAATCCATATTAATATTTTAATAACGTGACTTTTACATTATCCACACTAATATCATTTCATAATATTTCTCAGAGATAGACAGTATACCTACTATAAGATATCATTATTTGTTCAATATTACTTCCATAGGAATAGCTTTAATAATTTTATTTAATAGTTAAATTAATTATTAAAATAATTCACAAATATACTTTATTTATATGTATGACTAAATAAAGAAAATAGTTTATATTTTTGAATAAAAAACTATTTCTTTCGTTAATAAAGAATATACATATACAAGATAAAATATATCTTCAAAGCCAATAACTCGAATGGCTTCCAAAGTATATCCTAACAAACTCCCACTTGCACTAAAATCATTCACTGTTGTATTTCATGTCCATTTTTCCAAGATGTGGGTCTAGCTATTTTTGTGTTATTGCTTTAATCAGTAGGTCAGCTAAAAATACTTTTTGGATCAATATTTCTTCAACTTCAATAAACTCTTTTAAAATATGATATTTACACTGAATATGCTTAGACTTCTAGTGCGCTCTCGATTTTTTTTGTTTGTAAAATAGCTCAAGTATTGTCACAAAACATAGTTATTAAATAAGTTATGTTAGGAACTACACCAAGCTCAAACATGAACTTTTGCATTTAAATAGTCTCTTTTGTTGCTTTTAAAGTGTCTATATATTCAGCTTTGGTAATGAAGTTCACTATCATACTCTAATTGAAACTTTTTCAATTAATAGCTCCCTCATTACATATAAAAATAAATACTGAGATCGACTTTCTATCATCAACATTAGACTGAAAATATAAATCTGAGTATCTCTAAATATTCAACTTTTGATATCTATAACTAATAATTAAATATTTAGTTCTTCTTAAGTATTTAAGGATCGATTTCACAACTAATTAATATTTCTCCCCTAAATTAGCCTAATATCTTCTCATAACACTTACGGCATATGTTATATCAAGTTTCGTATAAAGCATTGCATACATCAAACTACTTAGAACTGAATCAAAAGGTATGCTACACATTCACTGCCATTATTTATCTATCTTTGAACCCATATCTTTTGAAAGATTAAGACTATGAATAAAGAACAAGAGTCCTCTCTTAAAGTTCTCCATATTAAACTTCATCAGTATTCTTTCTATCTGCAATTTATGAGATAATCCAATTATCCTTTTTGCTTTATCTCTATAGACGCAAACTCCAAAGACATAGGTCACATTTCCTAAATCTTTCAATAAAGAGGTTTTGGACAACTAGATTTTCACCTCAGTTATCATCCCAACATCATTTCTTATTAACAAGATGTTATCTACATATAATTTGAGGAATATGATGGTCATATCTTTGACCTATTTATAAACACAAAGTTCATTTGGATTTTTTACAAATCTAAACAATTTGATTACTTCATCAAATCGAATATTGAGCCTCCTAAATTTTTGCTTCAATTTATAAATAAATCGATACAACTTGTATTCCTTATTTCTATCTACAAATGATACAAAACTTATGGGTTATTCCACGTAAATATTTTTCTTAAGATACCAGTTGAGAAATGTGATTTTTGCATCCATTTGCTAGATCTCATAATCATGGTATGCAACAATAGTCAACATAATTTAAATACACTTAATCATAACTATTGATGAAAAAGTCTTCCCATAATCCAATACTTGTTTCTGAATATATTCTTTTGCTACTAATCAATTTTTATAGGTCGTTACACGACCATCTTTACCAATTTTTCTCTTAAAGATTTATTTACAACTAATAAAAATCTATTTACATCTACAAGTATCCTAACTTAATTGGCATACATGGAATGTATCTCAAAATTCATTATCTTCAGTCATATACCTGAATTTCTATCTAAGATAGTTTTTTCATAACTTTTAAGATCATCACCATGATTAGTTTCTCCCACTAAGTAAGAATCATACTCATACTTATGGAGAAACCCATATCGTTCCAAAGGTTTTAATACTACAAAAAATCTCCGAACTGAAATTTAAACTAAGGTTTGTTAATTAGATGATTCAATTACAACAATGTCAATATAAGACTTTCAGGATTTTTCCTCAAGCTCAATATTTCTACTTACATCTCCTCTTTTTAAGAACTTATTCTTTAAGAAGTGTTCATTCTTAATGACCAATACTCTTTGATTAAAAGGCAAGTAGAAATAATGTCCTAAACTACCTTAAAGATATCCTATAAATTGACCTTTGTTTGATTTTTCTTCTAATTTATCAGTGTTTACTAATTTAACATAAACCAAATAATCTCAAATTCTCATAAAATTAAGTCTTAGTTTCTTTTTACTCCATATCTCATCTGAAATCTTTTAGATTGATTTAAATGAGACTTTATTCATGATGTGGATAGCGATCTAAAGGGCATAACCTCACAAATACGCAACAAATTCGTAAAACTCATCATTGATCGTACCATAACTAATAGGGTGCAATTTCTCCTTTCTGTTATACCATTAAGTTGTGGAGTATAAAAAATGTCAAGTGGAAAATAATTTTGTTATTGTTTAAGAATTCTCCAAGTTTTGTACTCAAGTATTCTCCTCAATGATATGATTACAAAAATTCAATACTCTTTCCAGTTTATTTTTTCTGCCTCATTATTGAATTTTTTAAACTTTTTAAAAGATTCAGATTTGTATTTCATAAAGTACACATACCCATATCATTAATAAAGGTAATAAAGTACTTAAATCCTTCTCAAGCTACTTTACTAAATGGTCAACATACATCTATATTTATGAGTTTCAACAGTTTCTTAACTCTATTGCCTTTATTCTTAAAGAGCAATTTAATTATTTTACCTTGAAGACATGATTCACAGGTTGGATAGGACTTAAACCCAATGGGCCTAAAATCTTATTTTCTCCAAACTAAATCATACGTTTTTCCCCGATATGGCCTAATTTATGCCACAAAACTTTAAGAATTGTTTCATTTCAAACTTTTGCTTCATAATGGTTTTAACAGAACCTATATTACATAATTCAAGCGCATACAAGACATTTGTACTAACTATTTGCCAACAAATACATTTATCAAATATATCAAACATTTATTTTTATTAAACTGTACAATGTAACTATATTTACATAATACAAAAATAAAAATGATATTTCTAATGGCCCTAGAAAAATACAATACATAGTCCAAATTCAAAATATATCCTGTAGCCAATCTAAAAAGACAAGATCCCTCGGCTTAGATAGCAAAAGTTGCTCCATTGACCATTCTCAATACAATCTTACCTCTCTCCAATGTAGAACTATTTTGCATTACCTGCAAAAGGACATAAATATAAGTAGTAGCATTTGAATCAACTATCTGAGATTGATTATTTGAAATAACATTTATTTCATAATCAATCATATAATAGCTATACATATATGCTTTAGTATTCCTAAGACTCTCAAAGTATTAAGGATAATTCTTCTTTTAATGTCCTACCTTCCCACAATGGAAATAATTTCTTTTATCTTTGGACTTTTCTACCTCGGACTTAATTTTTTTAATTTTTTTTACTTTGGGCTAACTTTTGGCCCTATCTTTTATGGCTTCTTTAACTTCTTGCTAGTCCCACTAACAAAAGCCATATGGACATTCTCATCTCTTTTTTTTTTTTTGTTATTCTGCTTATAAAACTCTTAAAGTTCATTGGACAACTTCAAACAAGTCCGCTTAATCTTGTTCAAATTAAAATTAGTTATGAATTATTTATAATTAAAGGGAGAGATTGAAGAATCAAATTTATCTTGATGTGATTATGTTATACATAACCACGATAGATGAATCTAACTACTCTAAATGATTAATCATCTTGATGACATGATCATCTGGCAGCACTATTTCTCTGAGCTTTATGTTGAAAAAGGACGCACAAAATTTATTCTCTACTACTTGAGAATTATCGCCATACAATTCTTATAGGGCCTGAAGAATATCATAGGTATTATAGAACTTCTCATTTTTGGTTTGAAGTTCTCTATTCATTGACATTAAGATATAGCCTCGAACTCTTCGATTGTCATCATGCCATCTTTTGAATGCTTCATAATCACTATGTGAAGCAGCATAATATATCTCAAGTGGCAGGGCACTCTCCAAAATATAGCCAAATTTTTCAAAATTAAGAATAATTCTTAAATTTCTAAGTCAATCTTTAAAATTTTACCTCGTTAAAATATTATTATCCAAAATTTTTATAAGAGCATTATTCTACATTTTGTATGTTTTATATTACAGTATTGAGAAACTAATAAAAAAGAAAGCATTAGTTAATCTCTTGTATATTTTTTAAACAATTTAAAAAATAACAATCAAACACTTTAAAAGTTATTAAATAATATTAATTATATTAATTTTTTTATTTAATTTAAATCCTACACTCCCTAAATTAAGACTCAAAAGTTTCGTTGATGATTTAATAAATTCAATATTTTAGTGAAAAATTAATTTTTTATTAAAATTAATTAACCTCATATTTTAAAAATTTTAGTTAATTAGTTTTAATAAGTAAAAAATATTTTTCTATTACATCTTATGTAAGAAATGATTAATTTTTCTTGCCTTAACTTCGAATATCTCACATAACAAAAATCTTGGTACCTTAAACCAATTAAATCCTAATCATGATGCTTTCTCAACATATACCTTTCATCTGAGCCTCACATAATAGAAATTTTGTTTCAAACAATACTATACATTCAAGAGTCTTTTCTTAAGGAAGTTTTATCTATTAATTTTATATGTATCAAATACATATTTTAAATATGTAAATTATATTATTTATTCATCTCATAAATAAATATTCACTAACTTTTAGTGTATATATCATATATATATATATATGCACCTTTTATTGTATGTTTTATTAATAATTCTCTAATTATTAATACATGTCTAACACGTTACACATCATTTTAAATTTTTTATTGATTTGCTTATTTTTCTGAAATTCCTTATTTCATAAGCAATTTTCAATATTTGTTGTGTTGATTTTGCGATTTTTTAGTAACTAATCAAACCAGTAACCATATTTTGTTTGTTTGTGTTGATGAACTAACTTAATATTTTGTGTTTAAATTGTTATATATTCTTATGTAAGTAAATTAGTATATAAATATACAACAAAATTATACAAAATAAACAGTTTGCTTTTCAAAATTCATACGATAAACTCTAGTGTTATTATATATATATATATATATATAAATACAATAAATGCATATATATATATATATATATATGAAATTAAACAATTTTTGTCAAATTACAAACATAAATCAATTGTCTTCTCTTCTAAGGAGCAAGCACACAAAACAAACCTTAAACCCTTCTTAAAAATGTAAATATCACATATTTATATTACTATTTTAAGTTTTTAATTTTAACTTAAAACTATTTGGTTAGGTTTTTTAATAAAACCCAATTTATTTAGTAAAGTAGGTACTAGTAAATTTAGTTCAATTTTTATATAATGAGTTTAATTAAAATTAATACTTAAATAGTTCAATGAATTTTAAACATATTTTAGGATTCTACATATATATATATATATTATTTTTTATTTTAATTTACGACTTAATAGGTTCTCATTACGTTAGTAATAATAATAAAATCTAATTTTAGTATCATAAAAAATGAGCAGTGTTTAGTAACATATCATGACTACCTAAATAACTAGAATATCAGTAGTTTGACACTACTTTTTCTGTGACCAATGTTATCATATAATTCAATCCCTTTATTTTAAATATCTTAATTGAATATAAGGTATAGAATGTATCACCTTCGTATGGTTTAATTTTATATTTTTTTGATATTCTGAATAAATTTATTCTATCAAATGAGATCAATATCACATATTAACTTATTTGAGTATGGTTATACATATATTAAAGTCTCATTCAATTAAAAAACTCAAAATGTCACTCATATTATATAGGAAGAATAAATCTTATCTTGATCACGCATATCTCTCTACACAAATTATGATATATGTAATTATTTTCTTTATAGTCTATCTTATTATAGATGACGTTTGAAAATATCAAAATAAGTCATTCTCTATATTAGAAACCATAATAATTTCAAGTTTAAAGATTACATACACTATTATCACTATGAAAATTACTTATGACACTCATGTGATGATATACGTAGTATTTTCATAATGGGTCAGTCCAATACATTAATTCACTAACTTATACTCATGTGTTGATTTGATATATCATATCATAATATACATATATTATTATCAATCACTACCTATACTAGTTTCTATGCATTATTATTATCATATTCACAATAATGCTTAACTAGAAATATTTAGTAATAGTATCAAACTAATTAAACTTACTATTCTAAGAGCATTATTACATTTGTTAAACACATAGATATATAATAATCAAATAATCAAATAATATATATATATATAAATAAAAAAATATCATAATATAAATGTGCGAAATATTCAAAATATTATTAGTTTTACGACATACACCAACATCCTACACATGCATATATATATTAATGTATGGTAATACTATGTGTAACTTGTATATATATACACATGCATCTAATACATATGTATTTTCTAAGTTAAATACATAACATGCATATATATCAAATATGCAATAAATCATGCATAAAATCAAATTTATGTTCATGAACAACATTCATGCATGCATTAAAACCCTTCAAATACATAATCTCATGCATTTAGTTAGTTCATAAACAAGTAAAACAAATTATTATATAATTACATGCATACACATACATATAATCTGATTACACATATATCTATACATTATACATTATGCATGAACACTTAATACATACCTGGGTTTAACAAACTTAAACACATGGAACCACCATGGAACAATTTTTCATAAACCAACACATAATTACTTATAAATGGAAACATGGAATTAAATACTTTTAATTTCCAAAACATATTCATACTTATATATCTCGTACACACATATGATTAAAATTCATGAAAACTACTTTCTACAAATGCATAAGTTCAGCCAACCACCACAAATACCATATACATGCACAAATCAACATTATACATGCTTAAATCTTAATGAAAACTTATTTCCATCAATATGGTAACCATGGCTGAATTTTCAACAATTGAAACATAATTACAACTTTAACAAAAAATAATTTTTCCTCAAGCTCATCATTTGGATGAATCTATGATATCCTAAATCAATACATTTTTATTCCATTTAGCCATTTAAAACATCAAAAGGAACACATGCTAGTGAACACATTTACATCTTATGCAAACATTTCACCATGCACCGTAAACTCATCCTTTTATATTCTAATCATAGTAAAACATATTTATGCATTTAAATAATATCACCATAAGTTCATCACATTACGATAATGCATCCAAACACATAAAAATTGCATGAATAACATTAATCCATACAAATATCCTATATGATCAAATCTCCCCTCTTTGCATTCCTTTTGATTTTCAATCAAAAAGAACACGCACATGGGCTTTTTTCATCATAATGAAACATCCAAACACATAAAAATCAATTGAAAACAATTTTCAATCAACCAAACCCATGATGGCCAAATGCATCCATATACACTCATTTTTCA
Source organism: Khaya senegalensis (assembly GCA_032402905.1). Classification (NCBI taxonomy): domain Eukaryota; kingdom Viridiplantae; phylum Streptophyta; class Magnoliopsida; order Sapindales; family Meliaceae; genus Khaya; species Khaya senegalensis. The sequence goes on along the minus strand of CP135551.1, from coordinate 4,933,378 downwards.
ATTTTCAAGCAAATTCACCATATATATCATTCAATCCATGCTCTAATAACATTTGAAGGAATGATTTATTGAAAACATGTATTAAACAACAAACTTGATCCATTTAAGTATTCTCACAAACACATAGTGTGCCAACAATGCATACATCACATATATGCAAAATTTTCACAAAAGATGAGTTTATTTCATGTTAGAATGAATTGGGTGATAAAGAAATATCTTCAATTATGTGAAGATTCTACAAACTACACCACCAGGGCAAGAGAGAAGTTGGCAAAATTCAAGGGAGAAAGTTAAGGTTTATTGCAATTTTTCTTGCTCAATTTGGTAAAGTAAGCCCATATTTATACTTAAACATATCCATGCCTTAACATATTTGCCCTTACTTTTAATTAAAGATAAATATGTATGATGGACAAAATGGTAGTCATCTAATAATTACTATTTTATGCATTTTAGTTATTGTACTTAAATACAAAATATTCACTTAATTGTTAAGTAAATATAACTAAGTATAATTTCATAAGCTTAAACGTAATTATTTAATTATTATACATTTGCATTTACGTCTTTTAATAATTCATATTATTAATTTGACCATATAATTTACATTAAATTACAATACAATATAAAATTATGAAAATTCTTCAAACACGTTAAAAAATTTATAAATATATATAATACTTATATATATTTATTTCGATCAATATATTATCTCAAAAGTGCTAACTTTTGTATCGATAATATTTTTTCTCCCAAATATTTTTTCATATCTTTAGTTATTAATATGACCATATATGTTTATTGTAGAAAAATCGTGATCTTATTCTGAATTTTTTCAATTTTGAATTATTAAAAAGTTTAACGACTATAGTTAATATCTACTAATGTATCATAACTCTTAAACCATAATGAAGTTAGACTTCATTGAACATCATCCCAATTATGCATACCATATAGGTAAAATTCTTTCATTGTCCAACCCTAATCAAGTAATAGTTCATGGCATGTCAAAACTTTGTACTGATATAAATATCAACTAGCAATCAATAAGTACTAAATTTATCATTACGAACTCTTTCATGTGATATTTAATTACAATGGCTAGTAATTTAATTTTTCAGTCATTTATCGATATTTATTTAGGAACTCCAATTTGATTTGAGTCAGTAAAAACTTTAATCCTATATATCGAGCTGACAAATCTTATTTTAACCATCATTCATTTTCAAATATAAATAACACATAACCAAATTAATTTTATCTTACAGGATGTGATTAATCTCTAACTTATATACCTTATGAACCATATTTATCTACACTAGATTAAATAATAATATCGTAGATTAAATAATAATATCGCACACTTATAACATCTTCAAATCTAGGTATTCCTCTGAAATCTTAGCATAATTATTTTTATAGTATATCTTGAGTTTTAGGTTGTGAAATATATAAGATAATTTTTAGAACCTTGATTAGAGTCATTTTGAAAAAAAAAAAAAAAAAGGGGTTAAAATAACAACAAAAGGTAAAACTATCATTTTAGGTGGACATCGATGGATTAAATGAGAGACAATTGAGTTAATGGTTGAATTTTAGTTATTACTGAAGAAAAATATAGGTTGGATAACTTTAGAATGGTAAGAATTGTCAATTTACCAAAAAATGATAATTTTATCAAAAAAGAAAAAATAGTCAATTTGCCAGAACTACAAAGGTCATATTTAAATCTGGATTTTAAAAAATATTAAAAATATTGCTAGAAATATGAAAAAAGAAATAGAATCAAATTTAGATAAGAATACTCTTCGGAAAGAGAAAAGAATGACCAAAACAATCAATTTTCATAAGAAATTTTTGAATTCCAAGTCACTAAAATCTGATGGATTAAAGTGAAAGAATATGAAAATAATTTAGGTAGTCTTATAATTTTCTTGGGAGTCAAATGTAAGTTTTAAATAGTTATTCGATAAAGGTATAATTTTTGCGAAAATGTAAAATTGGATAAGATTTTGACTTTTTAAAATTGGATGCATTCAATTCATTTTTTTTTTCTCTCTTCCCATAAGGACTTCTCTCCATTCTCTTTCAAAATTTTTCAATTTTCTTAGAAAAATCAAACGAAATCTCACAATCCATCTGATTAAACGCGTTACAGCAAAAGTAAAAATTGTTCTACGCGTTGAGAGTTTTAATTTGACAGTTTTTTTTTAACTTGAATTTGGTGTAATAACTATCACCTTTGAATTTGAGGTAAGAACCCTAATCCCTAACTTTGTAATTTAAGAGTTTTGTAGAATTGATGCCTAATTTATGAAATTGAGTGTTTGGAAAGTAGATTTAAGTTAATAAAATTGTATAAATAAGAAAAAATTTAATTTATACATAATTAGGCATATTCGATCACTATTTATAAAGTATTTAAATTTTTGATTTTAATGTGTTTGATATATTTAAATGTGTATAAATATATTTGGGAATAAATAAAATTGGTAAGAATTGGTTTAAATGTGTAAAATGGAAGAAGATTAGAAAAAAAGGGCAAAATGGTTTATTTTGGGTACAATTTATTGAGTGTTAAATTATGATATTTTGATGTGTTTATGTGTTAATAATTGTATTGAGAATAAATAGAATTGGTAGGAATTAATTTGGATGTGTAAAATGGAAGAAAAATAGAAAAATGACAAAATAATCCATTTCAAGTACTATTTATTCAATGTTAAATTATATTAATTTGATGTGTTTATGTATTAATAATTATATTGTGATACAAGAGAATTGGTAGAAATTAGGTTAAATGTGTAAAACAGAACAAAAACAGAAAAAGGATAAAATTATCCAATTAGAGTATTGTTCAATTGATTTTAGATGATCATTTTGGTCAAATGGATGTGTATTGATTAATTAAGTATACATGTAATTAATTAAAAATTAATTACGTGAAAAAAAAAAGAAGAAAAAAAATCCTATTGCTAGAGAATAGATACGGATGTAGAATTTAGAAATGTTTTAAATAATTGATTAAATATGTGTGTGTATATATATAGTTATATATATATATATATATAAAATTATGCAAAATTAATGATTAAGTATTCTTTATAGTTACGCCTTATTCCATCAACATCCATTGTCGAAAGAGGTATTTTAAAATACTTTTCTAACGTTGTATGTTTAATGTAGGGATACCTTAATATAGGTGTGTATATGTGTGTGTGTGTATGTGTATGTGTGTGTATATATATCATAAATGGATTAGGAGTGTGTGTGTGTGTATGAATTGGTTATTGTTATTATTAGAAATATTATTTTTTTTAATTGATTTGGTGATATATATATTGGTAAGTATTGAAAGGCAGCGATAGGTATAAATTATTTTATATTGGGACAAAATTATAAAAATATTGCATATATGATTATTAGAATTTTAGTAAATTATCAAAATGCCCATAAGTAATAGTAAAGGGTACATGGGTAATGGATAATATGGGTATATAATGAATTATGGAGAGATGTATAAGTGACCAACATTCTTGAGGTACGATTTTGAAATTTTCTTACCCACCAGTAGAGCCGTTTATGACAAAATGGAATAATGATTTATTATTTACTATAGCGCTTTTTAGGGTACGTGAAACCTATAGTCGTCCTTATGGTATCCGAAATTATATGTAAAAAACCACAGCAATCCTCCGTGGTGCCTTTAGACGCGTTGAACCCATGGTAGGAAGCAGCAGTTCGTCTTGGCGCCCTTTAGGGCATGTTGAACCCATGGTAGCACTATAGTTATGCTCAACTTATTCATATATTAGTGTGTAAGATAAATAATGTAATCACGATCCATAGTTTACCTAAGTAAGATGATACTGACCGCGCTGAAGAGTTGGGATCTTGAGGTGACTACCCGTAAAAACAATCAAAGATCTTATTTAGTGACTACCTATATTCCATAAATGACTGGTCAAATGAAAAGAAAACAGGATAGTAGAATTGAAATAGATAGAGTAGAAAGTGTATAGAGAAAAGTAGTACTATACTATAATTATTCGTAATATCCTAATTAAACTGTTAATTGCGTAGTTGGGATGTGTTAGTCCTAACTGGTTATTATTGTAACGTTGGATATACTGAATATATTATTATTCTGATTAGTTATTATTTGTATAGTTTGAATATTGTGATTTATTAAATTACTTTATTGGGTTTTATGGTTTTTACTGAGTAATTTTAAATTATTCACTCTGTGGTTGAAATGATTTTCAGACAAATCTCCGGGAAAATAACCATCAAGAGAATTGGGCATACAAGGTTTTGTTGTTGTAATAATTATACTTTTGTTATAAATCATATTTTTAATATATTGTACATGTTGTAAATATATATATATATATATTGAATGGTGATAAATGTTTACTTTGACTATAATAGAAAAAAAAAATTTAGTATTTTTTTTTTATATATACTTGTTTAGAAGTTATTACTTATATTTTAAATGGGTATGAGATTTCTACAAGTTGGTATTAGAGCGAATTTTTCTGTAAAAATTTTGTGAAAGTATATATATTTAAATAAAAAATAAATAAATATATTATTTTGTTATGTTGTGATATGCCCAATGTCTTAGAGGATGTTTCCTGGAGCTGACTGCTGTAAGTATATAATTTTAATTTATTACCTGTATAAATTATAACATTACATTGTTTTATAAGATAGTTTTATGTGATTGTAGGTATGTCTACACGTAGACTAAGATTCGACTCCTAGTCTTCTATCAAAAGAGAAAGAAATTGAATACCTCAGTAGAAAAGCACCCAAGAGGCAAACATGTTGGTAAAATGTGGAACAAAACTAAGTTGAAATGCTACAATTATAAAATAATCAGTCATTTTGCTTATGAATGCATTGAGTTAAAAAATAAATAAATTAGTTCTCTACATATTTGAAGTATGCATATGTCTCAAACTCTTTTTTTTTTTTTTTTTTTACTACATATTATCTATTGTAAACCATAGACTCGAGTAACTAACCATATAGCTAGAGATTGAGAACCGTATATAGAGTATCATCAAATAAGCCATAAAACAAAATAGATATATGTGACACTCAGAGATAAAAAAAAAAAATCCTAATTTTTATTATCTCTTATCTTTGAAAATGTTTTATGGAGTTATTGGAAGGAGACCGAGTGAAAATCGATTAAATAAGTTATTTTGTCGGGTAAGGGCAAAATAGTCTTTTCACTCAAAATTGAGACCAAAGTGAGTTTTGATCGCATAAAAAGTCTTAAAATTTCATAAATATTATGTTGGTATATTTAATTTCAATTCGAGACGCGGTTGGTATATTTTTGGGAAGTCAGAAATAAAAAAGGGTAAAATCGTCATTTGATAAAATTTTGATTGATCAAGCTAGATGTCAAGAATATAAATTAGTATGATAGAGTGTGTTAGAAGGAAAGATAGATTTTATAAGCATAAGAATACCAAAATTTCTATTTTGGACAAAAATAGACAATTTTGCTAAAAAGGGCAAAATGGTCATTATGTCAAGGGTTGGAAATTGAAATTTCATAAAAATAGACAATTTTGCTAAAAAGGGCAAAATAGACAAAAATGATCACCCAGAACTCTTGTAAATGTTGTAAATAAGATATAAAAAAAGTGAAATTGAATTAGGATGTGAATTTCTCTATAAAGGATGAAAAAATACCAAAGTGACTAATTTTTCTTATTAGGGGTAAAATTATCTTTTCACAAGGAATTAGAAGAAAAAGTGGTAATTAAAATTGATGGACTAAAGTGAAAGAATATAAAAATGGCTTAGGTAGCCTCATAATTTTCTTGGGAGCTAAATGCAAACTTTAAAATATTTTTGGGCAATAGTATAATTTTTAAAAATATGAATTTGGATAAGTTTGGTTGACTTTTCAAAATTGAAACAAAAGTCACTTTTTCTTCTTCCTTGCCGTGAGGTGCTTCTCCCTTTCTCTTTTAATTTTTTTGGACAAAAATCAAGCAAAATCTTTGAATTCTCCCGATTAAACGCGTTACCGCAAAAGAAAAAATTGTTCTACGCGTCGAGAGCTTTAATCTGACGATAAATGTTCTTGATTTCACTAAGTTTCAATTTATGAATTTGTTGAAAAATAGTTTTTAAAAGTGGTTTATGATTTTTAATGGTGATTTAGGTGGTTTTGCGATATTAGAAGGTTTAATCAAGCAATTAGCATATTTTAAAGCTAAGGAAATGTAATTTTCTTTTATGAAATTTGTGATTGGTGGTGGATTTATGTAGGAATGGATTTAGGGATAGTGTTTAGACGAAATTAGGTATAGAATAATGTATAAAATGGAAGAAAATTGAAAGAGGGGCAAAATGGTAAATTTAGAGTACTGTTCATCAAACCTCTAAATGATATATTTTAATATGTTATGATATGGTTGGATGTGTATAGGTATGTTAGGGAGCAAATAAAATTAGTATGAATTGATTTGGGTGGACAAAATGAGGAAAAAATTTGAAGGAAGAGTAAAATGGTAACTTTGGTTATTATTGTGGAGATTTAGAAATATTTTGATGTGTTATGTATGTATAATACTTTGTATGGTTGTTGGAATGTATAAATGAATTATTATTATGGCCGTGTGATTGGAACGTGGTTAATAGAATCTAGAATAGATTGTAATATTCAGGACGTTGCACGTTGGTTGTCATAATAATTATAGTAGTTATAATTATTATGTAAATTTTCTTTATGAGTAAATGATGCATTGATGTGGTTATCCATTAATATTGGATAGTATACGATATATTTATCGTGATAGTAGAAATTATAATTGTGATGAATAAATCCCAGTGAATTTGGTAGACTGGGTATTTGCGAGTGTATGTGTTTATGGAAGTGTTATGAATTGTTGGTTAGGTATCACTATCCGCAAGTGCATTGTACATTCATTTTGTGAACGAATTTCGTATGCGCATAAAATCGAGATGTGAACGTTATTTATCATTTCTGTGTGTATAGGTGCGCATATGTGGTATTTATTGTGTATGGTTTGAGTGTACAATAATTTTCAAAAAAAAAATAAATGCATGGTTTTAGGTCATGTGGTATTAATTGTGTGACTACATTAGTTATGGATCCGAATATTCAGATACCCTTCACACCCGCTGGCTTGGTTATAGCCAGATTATATGATTGATCATATATAAAATATATGCTCAGCCCAATAGACGAGTGGTGTGAATGGATGAGGGTTGGATGAATTTATTTTGTGGCCACGATCCATAATTGTGTTAGCACGACCGGTCATATATTTGTCGATAATTTGTTAAAAATGTCATGTGTTTTTGATTTCGAAATGCATGTAGATTTATTTATATTCTATATAATAACTATGAGCATTATGTGGATAGTGATACATAATATATGGTCAGAGTGTATTTATCTCGTTAGATTATGTTAAGGCGATATGAATTAATAACCTCTACGTCATCAGTATCGTATAGTATATATGGTAGGGAAACAAATTCTGTACTAGCATATTATGTTTCCTTACTGAGCTGTTTCGCTCACCCTTTGTGGATTGTGGTTTTTTACAGGTAATGTGAGGCCGCGGGACATGGATGCAAACTCTTCGAGGCGTTAACAGAGCTAGTATCTTGATGATAGGGGTATTTTTTGGTGTTAATGCATAATTATGCGTATGTATCTATATGTATATGTATATATATATATATATATATATATACGTTGGTACAGTAAACTTGTATTTTTGGGTTACATACTATGGATTATGTGTATAACCAAGATATTATACATATCCAACTTTCGCACATATATATATAAATATATCTTTATGTTAAAAAAAAATTCAGATTATATCTTATGTAGTTGATTTTAAATAGAGGGGTGTTACAATATATATAGGAGATAACTCTAAAGTTAAAGTTAAAAAAATAAGCACTTGTAAATTTACATTACATAGTGGCCAACATTTCTCTTTCATAATGTCTTATATACATTGAATATTTGACAAAATTTGATTTTTGTAACCATCCTTGTAAAAATAAGGTATTCATTAAATTTCCATCATGTTTCTATGGATATTATGTTTAACTTTATTTTAGTTAACACCAAATATGTAGATGATGGTTTTATTATATTAGATACCAATATGAACAATTTTAGTTATGATAATAGTTAATTTTTTTTTATTACATCTGTTAGATTTAATGATTTAACTGTCAATATTTAACATACTAGACTAAGCTATATAAGATAAAAAAAAAAAGAATGAATAAACTAGTCAAGCTAGGCACATTGAGCTCATTATCTAAAATTAAAATACTTATATGTAACAATTGTTTACTTAAAAAAAAAAAAACAACTAGGAAACCCTTTGGTAAAGGTATTAGAGCTGAAACTCTATTACAATTAATTCATTATAACATCTATAGTCTAATAAGTGTAAAGGTTAGACATAGAGTCTTATATTTTATTACATTCATTGATGACTTTATACATTATAGTCATATTTATTTAATCTCACATAAATCAGAGGTAATAGATTGCTTCAAATTATATTTGAATTTAGTAGAGAATTAATTAGACAAAAGAATTAAAACTTTACGAACTGGTTGTAGGTGTCAATATCTTTTTGACCAGTTTAAGGAACTATATAACAAGAAAGATATAGAAAGATAATTGGTAATTCTTAAAACTTTACAACAAAATATTGTAGCAAAAAGGAGAAATAGTACATTCCTCAAGATGGTTAGGTCAATAATAGAACAAACCAATCTACCAATATCATATTAGAAAGATACTTTATTAATCTTCACTTATGTTCCATATCACGTAGGTGAGATTTGGGAATAATCTATATAAGTGTTTTGATTCCCTAATTACTAAAACGCATTTTGGACTCAAAGCATGTTTAGCGCCTAAGTGCTAAGAACAAAATCTTGTGAACCGTGGGGTTCCAAAATGAACAATATCTTAACTAGTGAGTTAGATTATCATATATAATATCAGAACCAAATCTTTAACCGAAAATATACCAGCGAAGATATTGAGCTCCAAAGAGAGTAAATTGTGATGTTTCACATTGTTTGAGTAAGATCTGGAAATGGTTTATATAAATGTTCTGACTCCTTACCTAATAAAATATATTTTGGACTCGAGACTTATTTAGCGCTTAGGTATTAGGAACAAAATCGTGCGGACCATGAGACTCTAAAGTGAATAATATTTTTATTAGTAAGCCAAGTTATCTCATTAACATGAAAAATTGAGTACAAGAGAAAAAAAAAATATCTTTATTAGATATTATATGCATTTTAAAGGATATTTATTTATTGGTAAATATATGAATGGTCAAGTAGCTTTCTTAGTATAAGTGATATTGAAAAAAATATTCAATTTTATGAACTAGATAATTCTAATGGTAGTATCACTTTTAGTCCAGAAACAATAGTAAATAATACTTGATGGTTGAATTATTCAATTCGTTGAAGCAATCGATGATCGTTTCCACGTTGCTTATTTGAAATTAAAGGAAAAGCATTTATGGTTATTTTTCATTATGGTAATAAACCTAAAATATTATATGAAGCTAGCATTTTAGATTTTAAGGAACTGTGGATGAAAGTAATGGATGGGGAGATGAAATCAATAAAAACCAACCATGTCTAAAACTTGGTTGACGTACTGCCTAATCATCAAGCTATTGGGAATAAATGGGTTCTAAAGATCAAGTATAAGTTTGACGGCATAATTAAAAGATACAAGGCATAATTTGGTACTGAAGGTTATACACAAGAAAATGATATAAATTATGCAGAAAAATTTTTTTCTGTAGTAAGATTTTCTTTAATTCAACTAATTCTAACTATTTTCACACATTTAAACTTTGAATTACCTCAAATGGATGTAAAGACTACATTGTTCAATGAAGCACTATACGAGGAGATATAGATGAATCAACCAAAAGGTTTCATTACCAATGGCCAAAAATGCAAAGTTTGCAAGCTCAAAAGATCCATATATGGTTTAAAATAATATTCTAAAAAATGGTATCTTCGATTTTACTAAGCTATAATAATATATGGTTTTGTGATGACTAAAAATGATCATTGTATGTCCATCAAATGGTTTAAGAATAATTTTGTGATATTATCTTTATATATAAATGATATTTTATTGGCTAAAAAAGATAATAAATTCATCTTAATCATAAAAAAAAAAAAAAAAATTATTATCTTCAAATTTTAAAACAAAAGATATGGGTGAAACAACCTATATTTTAGAAGTCATAATTCAAAGCAACATATATTCTTTCAAACAAACTTCTAACTCTATCACAAGAGATGTATATTATAAATTCTTTAAATTGTTTAATATGATTACTTGTAAGCTTATGGATATTCTAATTTTAAAAGGACAATCTTTTAGCCTTAATATGTGCCCTCAAACTTTGAAAGAGAGAAATAATAACAAAAGTTCCTTATGCAAGTGCCATAAAAAGTATTATTTATGATATGATTTGTAAAAGACCTAATATTTGTCATACTATTAGATTGGTGAGCAAATACCAATCAAATTTTGAACAAAAGTATTGGAATGTTTTTAAGAGAATACTAACATATTTGAAGGGTATTACAAACTATTCTTTATACTATTAATGAGAAGATTTACGCTTAAGTGGATAAACTAATGTTAATTGGGATGGTGATTTAGTCGTGGTGCTATTTTATGAAGTAACAATAAACAAATATACGTAGCCCTATCCACAATGAAAGATGAATTTGTAGCATGTTCTGCGATAGTATAAAAGGTAATTTGGCTTTAGAGATTTCTTGAAGATCTCAAAATTATCATGCACGCTTCAAAGCCAATAATATTATATTATGACAATCAAGTTGCAATAGTCAATACTGAAGATGCAAAATATCATAGTAAATTAAAGCATAAAAAAAGTAAAATACAATTTTATTAGAGATATTATGACAAAAATCGAAGTGGTGATACAATATATATCTTCTTATCCATTTATTAAGCCTATGACTAAATATGTTTACTTATCATATTCCAACTCATTAGGATTAGTGTGGAAATCCTATACCCATTTAAATAATAAATAATAACTTCAAAACAGGTATAAAAAAAATATTAAATTTTTTTTCTTCTGTTATAATCAAAGTATATATTATCACAATTCAACATATATACTTATTTACAATATGTACAATATATTAAAAATATGATTTATAACAAAAGTATAATTATTTCAATAACAAAAATTTTGTATACCCAACTCTCTTAACAGGTCACTTTTCTGAGAATTTATCCGGTTCCACCGCCTTATTAACTATACTTGAAAATCATTTCAATTACAGAGTAAGTAATTTAGAATTACTCAATAAGAAACACAAAATTCAATAAAATAATTTAACAAATCACAATACTTCAACCATACAAATAATAATTAATCAGGACAACAATATATCTCATATATTCAATGTTATAATAATAATCAGTTAGGACTAACCTATCCCAACTACATGATTAATAGTTTAATTAGGATATTACGAATAATCATAACATAGTACCACTTTTCTCTATACCTTTTTTGTTTTATCTATTCCATTTCTACTATCCTATTCTCTTTTCATTTGATTAGTCACATTTCAGTAAATTATGGATTATGACTACATTATTCATCTTACACACCAATATATGAATAAATTGTTTACATTTATAGTACTACTATGGATTTAACATGCCCCTAAAGGTGCCATAGTAAACTGCCGCTTTCTACCATGGGTTCAACGTGCCTAAAGGTGCCATGAAAAACTGCTATAGTTTTTCACATACAATTTCATATATTATAAGGACAACTGTAGATTTCATATGCCCCAAAAAACATTACAGTAATTAATAAATCATTATTCTATTTCATTCTAAGTAATTCTGCTAATGTGTAAGAAAATTCCGTAATCTATCACTAGAATGTTGGCCACTTATACATCTCTCCATGATTCATCATGTACTCATATTATCCCTTTATCATTTACTATTACTCAAGGGCATTTTGATAATTTGTTAAAATTTTGATAATGACATATGTAACATTTCTATAATTTTATCTCAATATAAAATAAATTTATAACTATAACTGGATTTCAACACCTATCAATCTATGTATCACCAAATTAATTATAAAAATAATAATAACAAATTCATACACACACACACACACACACTCCTATATTAATGTGTCCCTATATTAAACATATAACGCTAGAAAGGAATTAAAATATATGTTTCGATGCTGGATGTTGATGGAATGGGGTGTAAATATAAATAATATTTAATCATTATCTTCACACAACTTTACACACACACACACGCACACACATTTAATTAATCATTCAAAATACTTCTAAATTCTACACTCATATTCATGTTCTAGCAATGGGATTTTCTTTCTTTTTTTTTCTTTTCTCTTTTTTTCTTTTCTCTTTTCTTTTTTTTTTTCATATAATCAATTTCCAATCATTTATATATATACTTAATTAATCAATACACATCCATTTGACCAAAATGATCACCCAACACTAATTGAACAGTACAATAATTGGATAATTTTATCCTTTTTTCTATTTTTCTTTCATTTTACACATCCAAACTAATTCCTATTAATTCCATTGCTTCACAATACAATTATTAACACATAAACACATCAAATTAATATAATTCAACACCAAATAAATAGTACCCAAAATGAACCATTTTATCCTTTTTTCTATTTTTTTTTATTTTACACATCCAAACTAATTTCTACCAATTTCATTTATTTTCAATATAATTATTAACACATAAACACATCAAAATTTTATAATTGAACATAAAATAAACAGTACCTAAAATGGACTATTTTGTCTTTTTTCTATTTTTCTTCTATTTTACATATGCAAACTAATTCTTACAAATTTCATTTATTCCCAAACACATTTAAACATATTAAAACACATTAAAATTAAGTATTTTAAGTGCTCCATAAATAGTGATCGAATATGTCCTATTATGTATAAATTAAAGTTTTTCCCTTTATATAATTTTATTCATTCCAATCTACTTCCCAAATACTCAATTTTATAAATTATACATCAATTCCATAAAACTCCTAAATTACCAAATTAGAATTTAGGGTTCTTACCTCAAATTTAAAATTGATGGTAGTTGCACCAAATTTAAGTTAAAAAAACACATAAACACCATTTAAAATCGTAAAATCACTATTTAAATCACTTTCCAACAAGTCAATAAACTAAAATATAATGAAATTAAGAATTTTTATCGTTAAATTAAAACTCTCAATGCATAAAATAATTTTTTTTTCAGCGGTAACGTGTTTAATCAGACGAATTGTGAGATTTTACTTAATTTTTTTAAGAAAATAAAAGAAATTTGAAAGAGAAGGAAGACAATGAGCTACGGAAAGAGAGAGAAGAAAAGTTAATTTTCATCCAATTTTGAAAAGTCAAACAATCTTATCCAACTTTATATTTTTAAAAATTATACTTTTACCCATTAACTTTTTAAAACTTACATTTAACTCTTAAAAAAGTTATAAGGCTACCTAAACTATTTTTAAATTCTTTTACTTTAGTCTATCAAATTTTGATGATCCAAAATTTAAAAATTTTTTATAAAATAACCATTTTACCCCTAGAAAAAAAAAAATTGGTCATTTTGGTCCTTTTTTTCTCTTTTCTAATAGTATTCTTGTCTAAATTTGATTTTATTTCTTTCTCCATACTTCTAATAATATCTCCAACATTTCTAGAAATTCAAGTTTCAATTTAACCCTTGCGGCCTTATCAAATCAACAATTTTGTCCTTTTTAATAAAATTGTCATTTTTTGGCAAACTGGCGATTTTTGCCATTCTAAAGTTATCCAACCTATATTTTTCTCTAGTAATAACTAAAATACAACCCTTAACTCAATCGTCTCTCATTCAGTCTATTGATGCCCACTTGAAATGATAGTTTTGCCTTTTATCGTTATTTTGACTCTTTTTTTTTTTTTTATTCTAATCAGAGTTCTAAAAATTATCTTATATATTTCACAACTCAAAACTCAAGATATACCATAAAATAATTATATTAAAGTATCAGAGGAATACTTAACTTTAAGAATGTTACAATTACATAGATTATAATATTGTTCTAATTTTTTTTTTAATGCTACCCATAATATATTCACTATTTGTAAATTCTATTAAATATTATCATATTTACACATATTATAATAGAATATTATGTCATTAGGTTTAGACTAATTCTTTTACACAAGTGGTTGTCTTTGTCATTATATGAGGAAGTTAAGATGAGATACAAGAAATAAAAAACAATATTAGTAATATGTTATTATGGAGCAAGTGAATATTTCTATTAAAAGTATTGCCTTAACAAAGTTAGGGTGACATTTATATTTATTTGATATTTAAACCGATCATCATAATATCCATTATCATGAAAAACTTTATTAATCAAATATAAAATCTTAATTTAGCACAAAATGATATGCAACTATTAAGAATTTAGGTTAGGCATTTGAGTAATAACTGAATGTAAATTTATACAATGATTGAAATTAAAAACATATATATATTTTTTATGTAAAAATTGAATCACTGTAACATATAATTCATACTACGTGCTTTTTATGTCACAATATGAAAAATGAATTGTCTCTTCATTTTGTAAATTTTATTGATATTAAAAAAAAAAAAATCTCCATCTGTATTCTATGTTACTATTCATTATATTTTAAAACACTGAATTAATAATTGCTACTTTAGTATGTTATTCAATGATTATGATATATGCAATCTATGAAAGTTTCCTAAGAAAGTAGTTGATTTGAAATTGAAAAACATGAGTATAATAGAAATATTTGTTTTTTAGTTCATACATCAAACACGTGCTCACTAGCCAACCAATTGCGGGGGTTGATACAATTATGAATACATAAAGTATTACGAGTAAAATATGGTTCTTAATAAAGAGATTGAATATACTATAATTGATGTCATAAAATAAGTGTGGTATATAATCAACAAATTTAAAAATCTCTTATATATATTTTTAATTAAAAATATCACCTTATCATTGTACACTATTGTATTTATGAGTCACACAATAAATTTGCTCATATGAAGGCTTTATTATAAATTAGTCTTAATTCTTTTTATATTATTTATTATTACATGACATCCTATCATCCGTGAGTGGGAGATATTAGACTTAGCGTCCATGTTGGACTATCCTAATCCAATCTAAACTAAAAGTACAATTATTAAAAATAATCATATATTTCTTTTAAATTCAATGACTAGTTCAAGCAATTGTCTTTATTTTACATGATATAAAAACGTTGCTTGATTTTATTCTTTTTAGCTAAGAAAAATGAAAAGTAAAAGCAAAAAGAAGTGTCAAAGAAAGAGAAAAGAGACATTGTAAGATTAGAAAGAGCATTTATATTGTGATTATAATTCTTTTTAACTACCTATTTAAATTCAAAATTGTTAATCTATTCAAGATAAGTATTTAAATTTTATTTAAATTTTGTCATATATAAATAAAAAGAATAAATTAAAATTAAATTCAAAATTTTTAAAAAATTCTACTAACTAATTTTTTAATTTTTACCAGCCTAATAATTAAACTTGGAAAAAGAACATATACAACCTCAAGATTTGGTCAAATAGCATTTTAATCCAACTTGCTTCAGCAATACTTGCGTTAAAGAACATATATAGTCTTAAGATTTGGTCAAAATGTCATCAATTCAACTAATTTAAAAAGTGCTCACATAAACTCCCGTCAATTAAAAGATATTATTAACTTGAATAATTTATTTATTTGTTATAATTATAATAATATTTTTTAATTATAATTATTTTAAAAATTAATTTTATTCAATTATTTTATTTTTATTTAATTTTACGGATTAAACTAAGCAACGCATCTATATAAATAGTTCTAAAATTAGTAGTACTGGATTATTTATTTCTATAATTTGACTAAACACTAATACTGTAAACACAATTTTTTTTCATAGAACTAAGCCCAAGACTCGTTGTTAGCCCACTTGGCAACTTGATCGTCATAAATAATAACTATATGAAAGCTGAAATGCAGATGCAGCGCCGCGGGGCTTTTTTTTTTTTTTTTAAGCAATGCTTTATGTCTTACAATTCCCAGTATTCTACATCAATTTCTAACGGCGTTAATTAACGGTGAGTAGTGAAAGTGGTTGGTTGGGTCCGCTGTACAAGCCTGACTTTTCTGGTTAGCCACAGGTTAAATTCATCCGCTTTATTTAACTAGCAAAGAGTAAAAATTTTTAAGTAAAATAATTTTATTATATTAATATAAATAATATAATAAAAATATTTAATTAATAAAAAAATTTATATATTATAATAAATAAAAAAATTAAAATAAATTTTATAAATTTTTTTATTATTTAAAAATAAATTTTAATTTAATTTTATATTTATTACTAATAAATAAATTATTTATTTTATTAATTAAATATCACTTTATTTATAGTGTCATCATGTCATCTAATACTCTCTTTAATTATTCATCCCGGAGAAGCTTGGGTTGTGCTCGGTCCTTTCTTTTCACTTTTGTTTTTCATTTTGAACTAACGTTATTATATTACACGATTGATTTAATTATCTCGTAACACGTTTACGATTTGTTGCCCTTTAATAGGAACCAAGAAGGTAACTCCGTCAGAAGGATGGACCACACGCACACATTGACAGATGCAGTTGAGCGGGTTGGATTGATTCCTGTGATGGATACTTGAAGATTTTGGGTTGATTTGTATTAGTCCGGCTGCAGCAGCACATCAATATCGAACTTAGGGCAACAAGAACGAAAAACATAAAACAGATACATTTGCTAAAGATGTGGAGCAGAGTTTGTTCTTATGGGTTGTTGAAACAGAGCGTGTCTGCGGCGACGACAGTGGAGTGGAAGTGTAAATCTGCAATACCACCGCTGTCTGTTCTTTTATCGGGAGTCAGATCATTTGAATCTTCTTCTCTTCTTTCTCCTTACTATGTTACGAACTGTAACTATAAAGCCTGCAATTCTAAAGCAACAGTAAACCCATTCTTGAGCAACAACAATTTCGTTTCATTCTCGACAACTACTTCTGATGATGAGTCCAGACCCAAAACGAAATCAAACTTAGAGACAATAACATTCACAGAAGCAAAGAAGCTGATGAGATTGGTGAATGTTGAAGCCTTGAAAATGAAGCTTGGCATGGAAGGGAAGGAAGTAATCGGTTACCCTGAGCTGTTGGAAGCATGCGAAAGCATGGGCGTCGCTAGATCAATCGATGAAGCTGTTGCTTTTGCTCGTGTTCTTGATGAAGCTGGTGTAGTGCTTCTCTTCCGTGACAAGGTTTATCTTCATCCAGACAAGGTACCTTCCTTTTGGTTGTCTTTTCTGTTGACGGTTATGGGTTGTTCCTGTTTCTTTCTTTTTTTTTTTTTTTTTCAGATAAGCAAAGCAGACAGGTCCTATTTCGTCTTTGTAGCTTGTCGTTATGAGATGTTATTGTCTGAGGACTTGGAATGTCAATATTCCTTTCGCTTTTGTTTTTCATGGCCCTCTCTTCTCTTTTTCCCATTGGTTTAATTCTGTTTGCACGCGATTATTCTTTTGTTGATTGCACGAGATGTTCGTGTGCACATTTACTATTATTTATGTTTGGGAGCCAAAAAACACAATTGCGAATCCGTTGCAGTGTCCATGACAGGATAAGAAGGGATAGGAGAATTTATTGACTGGCGTTAACAATATTATTTTTTGCTTCAGCAGACAATTTAGTCATAGGCTAATATTTGTTCTGTTACTTGGAGCTGTTATGGGAATCCAGTGAATTTTTTCCTTAACAAAAGAAAAAAAAATCCTGCTTACAGAACATTGGTTTTAGTTTTTTATCTGCTAATTTTGGGTAGGTTGCATATCATTGCGACTGTGAGTTTAGCTTCTAAAAAGTTCTTCTGTTCCTTTCTTTTGCTACTGAAGATTTTACATTAAAATGGAGTTTTTGGTCGTCATGCATGCGGGACTCTTATCTGCAGTGAAGGATCCAAGCGATGTAGTTGCTAGTAAAGCTTTTACTTCCTTACTTGATGTCCAGTTGATGCTAATTTTGGGCCATATTGATGCTTTGAACAGATAACTTTGATATCTTGGTTAGTCCTAGGTCCTTAAAAAAGAGGGTTTGGAAAAACTGGTTTTAGGAACAGTTCTTTTGTTCTTTTTTTGTGCTTTAGAATGAAAAAACGGAGTTTCAATATTGAACTGTAATGGAGACATCAGTTGCTTGGAGCGTTATCAAATAATAGGATCTGCTCTGTTCTCTCTGTGGCTAGAAGGTTCAACTATGATTAGATTGGTGTGTAGAGCCATCTGTTTCTGAACAAGCACTAGTTTCAATATCATTTGATTAATTTAACTTTGATTTTTCCATGATTTCATCCTAAATTTGGTATGCATAGAGAAGATGGATTTGACTTCACTTTTCTTAGATCTTAAGGTTTCTATACCTTAATCTTCTTCGATCCGTTTTGACAACATGAATTTACTTTCTCCTTGTTCTCCATTAGACTGTTACTTGTTCCACTTTATGGCATTTAATTTTTACTTACCCCTACAATTGATTTTCATATTTTTAAGTAGATTAAGCGAAGGATTCAGCAGGGACTCCTAATTCAAAATCTGGCTTGGAAATTAATACATTTGATAATGAACTGGTTTAACTTTGAGTGGTTCACATTTTTCAAGTCACATTTCTCTCTTTATTTACAATTCAAGTTGAATAGAATTAAAATTTTTGCCTTACAGTAGACATAACATTTGCCTGGATGTAGAGTTTTCCACCCTGTAAGTAACAGTCTTCGTGAAAGGCATACAAGTTTGTCATTTGAATGATGTTGGTGCAAGGATTTGGATCAATGGTCAACACTGGCTTAGAGGGATGTAACTAGATATTTGAGAGGGGTTTAGCTATCTTGTATGGCAATGGTGAACAAATCAAGATGGGTATTTGCTGTGGGTGGAATGACTCTTTCAGTATTTTCTCTTGGTTAATATTTTCTTGCAAAATGAAAGATAGTATGAGCGCTGTTGGTGGTCTCAGATGAGAAAATGTTGACACTCATCTAAGCATTTTAGGTTTGTGAATTTAGAACGAGTAGCTGTCAATGAAGGAGAATCTTACAAAGACTAAGTGTTTAAATTAAAACAAGCCTTAATAGACCCCTTTCCTGTTGAAAATGGTGATATCTTAGAGAGTTTGCATATGTAGATGATCTTGACCTTGTGTATCTTTCCTTTCTCCATGTGATGGTGACCTTGGTGTGTCCTTTAGTGGAGTCTTATGTTGTACTTACTCCTAGATTACCGGCTTCTTACATTGGCAGGTGTTAGCATGGTCTCAGGTTGCAGGCTTCACCTATAACCTCCATCAGTTCTTAAAATGGCTTGTAGGCACAGTTTCAGAGTGGGTGGGTGGGGTGTGTGGGGGCTAGGAGTGCCAATGGTATGAGGGCTTGTGAGGCCTGATATCAAGAGACCTAGCTGAGAGGATCCATTTGCTTTGTTAACACTTCTGGGCCCTAGATGAGTTTGGAGTACTGAGGTTTCTGGTGAATCCAAGAGATTCCCTTAAATTTTGTTTGGTGCCAAGAGGAGTTGTACAAGGACCCATGCAGTTTCTTCTAAGAGGTTCTGGAACATTTTTCAAGTTGATGTTTCCTTTTTACTGCAGTACAACAAATCATTTCTGTCATCTTCACCTGTGACACAATGGCATGTAGTTTACTAAATTCAATCTAATTTCCACTGAAGAGAACACCTAAAAACCTTCTTCTGTTTCCTTGAATTATGTCTTGATTACCTAGGGAGGATAACAAGTGTCTTGCCTATATCTTGTCTTGATGGCTAAAATATGGGTAATAAGATGCCATGATAGACAGAAAGGCTGATTGTTTATTCAAGTTATTGATACTGACTACTTATTACTCATTATGTTTATTGGACTTGTTGCAGTGAACAATTCTCCCTCTTTTTTCGTTTCTTTCTTGCTGTCAAATGTACACACGCTAATGCATTGTACAACCTTAACCATATATGCGACTCAACAAATCAAGATATCTAATACTTAATGCATGAGAGACTATAAAAAGTTTGTACTGCATATAAAAAGCCTTCATTTTGTGCCTAGTCAACTGTATTTGTTTTCCATGGCCCGTTATTTTACTGTGATAAAAATTAATGCAAGTATAAAGCACCTTCACCATTGTTGAGGGTTATCTGTGTTTGAGCCATTTGTTCGAAGACTATGCTCAACTATAAACCCTGTAAACAAGATGGAAAGTAGTAATGAAACATAGTGTTGTTACATGTTGCTTCCAGGCTACTGGTTCAACTCCAATTGTTTAATCAAGAAACAGCATGAATTTGTAGCTTTTGAGTATTTGCTCATCCAGGTTTTATTAACTGTTTATTGTTTTTCTATGTTAATGTTGAGGTGGTGGATCTGGTTAGAAGAGCACTGCCCCTTGCACTACATCCTGATGATGACCCCATGAAGGATGAATTAAAGACACTGCAGAAAAAGAAGGAAGAAATTGATGTTGTGGCACATAAGCAAGTCCGACGCATGCTCTGGACTGCTTTAGGCTTAGCTACGATACATATTGGGCTTTTCTTCCGCTTGACATTCTGGGAGTTCTCATGGGATGTGATGGAACCCATTGCATTTTTCACCACCACAACTGGTGTAATATTAGGCTTTGCCTATTTCATGTTCACTTCAAGAGATCCTACTTACCAAGACCTGTTGAAGAGGCTTTTTCTCTCCAGGCAGAGAAAATTGTTCAAGGAGCACAATTTTGATGTCAACAGATTCCGAGAATTACAAAGTAAGTGCAAAACTCCTCTAGATGCCCGTGCCTGTATTAAAAAGCGAATAGGGTTGGATCTGGAACTCGAGGATGCATTGCATGATTAATTCTCTCCTCAAATCCCTAAGAAATCCACGCCAAAAGATATAACTCATTTAATTCTTTTTGTGAACTAACCATTTTGCTGCCTCATGTTTTCTTGTAGGTAGTGCAAAGATTTAACATTTTTGCTGGCTTACTAAGTACCTATAACTTTTTGTTACTTTGAACTTTAAAATCTTTTTCTCTCTGCAAGGGAAATCCAAGATGAATATATAGCGATATATAAACTTTTGGCTCTTCCACTGTATACAATAACCTTTCTCAGCAAAAAATTCTTTTAGGACACTTGGTTTTTTGTTAAAGTTACATGGTTTATTTTCATATCATGCTCCCAATATTGGTGTTAATGTTTATTTGTTTTCATGGTTCTCTCACATGGCTAGCTGCTATTACTGAAAGAAATAATTTCTGTTGGATTATGTTGTGAGAACAAAAAGGGTAGAGTTACAGTACAGCGGCTGTATCATTCAACCACAATATTTGGACTGCTGGATTACACTCCATACTATCCAACAGCTCCGTGAAAGTGGGAGGACTCTGAATGAATTGTTAAAACTCCCATTATTTATTGTGGCTATATCCGGTAGTCGTTGTATTGTAGAATGAATAAGAAACAAAACATTCATTTGGTTGTTTCAAAGTCTTGATACTGACTCTTGCCATATTGCATTTGTATATACAGATAGGCATATACTTAATTGTGTTATGTTCAAAGCAATTGACATTGTGCATTTCTCATGCTACTCACTAGGCCTCTGCATGCACGATAAGTGAAGATAGGCCATTTAAATTAAAGAGTTGACTGTGTCTAGTTTAATGGCTTTGAAATTTCCAACCAGTTCGGTGGTCTAGAGGTGAAGAATTTTAAATTTCTGATGCGTGTATACTTTCATTTTCCTGGGCCATTAGGCATAATTCTAATAGATCCCGCATATTGTTGGTATTATCTCGGTTTCTGAAGCCAAATTTCTCAATAATCTTGTATATTTCATGAAGTTCAAATTTTGAAATCAAATTGACGGCGTATTTTCGGAAGTAAATATTTGGAGATAAAATGTAGGGGCCGCCTGGTCTACAAAAATTGGGCCCATGTGGTGGGCAGGGCCAGGTCTGGCTTATAAAAAGAAAAAAAGTTTGACCTGACCCATTAGACTCGATCTATACGAGTTTGGATATCAGTCCATCCGCAGATCTAAATGAACGCTTCTTGAAATAATAAATAAGCATGCAAATTAAATTTAACCTTAATCCGCAATAGGCATTTACTCTTTCGACTCGACTTGGATTCGTCTAAGCCAAGTCAAATTTTACTATTTAAAGTCTGACCTGACTCTTTTGTCATCTCTAAGAAAAAATATTAAATTATTTGTTTGTGTTTTGTTAAAATACAACAGGTAAAATGTTTGACAAAAATCAGCAGTTATATCTTTTAGGTTACTAAACAATACATGAAATGAGGATTCTTGTGAAGCAATAACATACATATTTTATTGATGTTTGAAAATAATAATAATAATAATTTTCATTATTTTTTTAGTCAAATATATATTTTGCTTTTAAATTATAAGCGCTAAGAGTAGACTAGACAAAATTTTAGAGCGCTACTCAACGCTTGAGCGGGAAACCAAAAAGTATTAGGTTACAGTGGTCCGGTATGCATGTGTTTGAGTATTTGACTTAAACAAAAAGAAAAATCCAATTTTGAAGTTGACTAGAATTAAAAATGGCTCAAAAGTTTTGACCATATCTAAAAGAAGCGTCCACATTTCTTGTTCTTTTCCTTGCAAATCATGATCTTGTAATCAAATTCTTGCAATTTCATTTCCATATATTATCACTTGGTTTATGAATTAATGATATTATGGTTGAATATCAGAGGATGTGTGTGTATTGGTAATTGAAATGATACATTAAGTTGTCAGCTAACCACATACTCACATAGATAATCCCAGTACAAATGCATCATCTCTAAGATTACAACATCATATAAAGATTGTTCTTCTTAAAAATCACGAAATCACCTTCCAGGCAATTCAGCAGACCAATCACGTCTTCTGATTTGGAACCATTGAACTGCTTCAAAATATCAGACAGTGAAACCTGCAATATATACACGCATATATATCCACATTGGCATTTTCCTATGAGGTGGAAAACATGAAATACAAAGCTAAACCAATGACTACATACACAACAGAAAAGCCAGGATCCTCTTTTTACACTCACCCCCTCGTCATGTTTCTGCAGGAAGTTTAGCATGGAACTCTCTGTTGCCTCCAGTACGGTGAAAATTCTGTCTGAACAATCAACTTTTTGGCGTTTCTTTGAGCAGAGTTGATTGTCATCACAGGCTACAGGAAACTCTTTGGTAAAACAAGTATCGGTGGGAAGTGGCTCAGATGCCTTACTCAAAACTTCATCAACTTTCCAATTGTCATTGACAGGTGGAATCACATCTGGAGAAATCCCACAGTTTTGCATTACCAAACAGGCCTTGATGTGTGTATAAGTTATCTGGCATCATTAAGCAAATATATTCAGCCACATTCTCAAAGTACAGGACATGCAAAACAAAATGGCAAAACCCATGTCAGGCAATGTGCAAAAGATTTAGTGTTCAGGTACAATGTACTCATTCAAATTGTCTTAGAATCTATATGAATACATCAAAACTTACATTGTCTGGTAATTCATTTTTTATTGGCTTCAACTTGTCTCTAGAACCAACCTTTGAGATCGCATCCTGAATAGCTGAGAACATCTCATTTGACAAACCAACCTCATCACACAATCTGATCCAATCAACATCACATCCTTCTTGGACAGCCTCTAAAAGATAGCCAAGAACAGTTTGTTCTTTTATAGGAGCTGGCCTATCAGGGTAATTCTATGGATAAAAAAGATAAAAATTAGTGCATCTGAATGTTGTTATAGGACAAAGTCTACAGTCGTAAAATTAAAGAATTCATACAGCAATCCTCTGAACTGATAGACCATCTTCATGCCACATCTTCCAAGCTTCATACTTGGCAGGTGTCAATTTTGTCTGGTTGGCTGCTGGATACAGTTTTCTAGAAGCAGCAGTCAGTGCACCTGGTTCGCCATCCAGGGACAGGTTTAGTTTTTGTGATAGGCACCTAATAGTTTTAAGAAGATGATCCCCATGTGCCGTTACAAGGTGCTGCAACATTAATCAAGTTCAATATAGTCTTCCAAAATATGTAAAAAAAAGCTAAATCAGAAGGCGGGAAAACAGTTTTATTTCTTTCTGGAATTTGAGACAAAAATAAAGTTGCTAATTCTCTAAGCTTCCTATATTATTTAATGCAACCTAATTTTACTACTTCTCTCTTGGAAAAACAAGCAGACTAAGTCATTTCGAGGGCTTAACAAAAGGTAGTGCAAGCACACTTCTCGCCTGAGTGTCTCCTTGTGCGAACATACTCAATAGTATAGATGTTTTCCTCCTCACATATGGAAAGAAATAAATACCAGGTTCATAAAATTGGAACCCTTGTCTAAGAATACTTTTTCTGCATCACAAGTTGAGTGATGCATAGAAAATTAATTTTTAGTGTTCACTATTTAATATTTGAACATAAAGCCATCCAGCCAAATATCCTGACAGCTGCGTGAACATTATATCCACTGGAAGTTTCAGCAAATAATCTGCATTGCCAATGTTCCGTAATATACGGTCATTTTGTCTTCAATATATGCATGGTGATACTTATTTCGCATATGTTAGATGAGATACAATAAAAAATTGATTATCCATATATCATTTTACCAAGAGAGAGGCATAACATACTGTACATTTCTTACCTTCAACAGTAAACAACATTCTAGCAAAGACATAAATGATATCAAGTTCCAAGCAGATTAAATATAAGAGAACAAAACAAATATTTTAGGTAAATATCTGCAACTCTCCCATTCTTAAGACATACCTGATTGACACCATCGATGTTTGCCAGCCTTGCTTTAGTAGATGGCCTTGTCAATGCAATTTTTTTGATTGTTTGGTCGCCACATAAAGCGTATCTGTGATGAGAAAATTATTAAATATGCTCATCAATAAATGTTAATAGAAATAAAGTTTTACTCCTGGTGAATAAATCAAAATGGTTTTTGGGATAAGTAGCCTTGCAATAAAATGAAAACCTACGGAGCTGTTCCCACGACTCTTGCCAGATTCATTCTCTCTTCTACAAGCACGTGATACAGTTGTACCTCAGCCTGAAGTAGAAAAAGATAGATACATGCACATGGAGACAGATAAAAGTCAGTGGCCAGAATTTTAGTGACAATGATACAAGAGCACCATGTGAAACAGTGATGTGAGACCAACTTAACTAAATGTGCTAAAATCAATTATAAAGTTTGGGCTTCAGCAAGTATATCATCTTCCACAAGCAATTTAGAAATGAAGCCCAATAGGAGCTTAGAGAACTAAGGAAAAAGATTTCCTTAATTCTCAGATCATGTCAAAGGAATTTTGTTTAAATTCTCCCTAATTAGAAAAATTACTTAGCAGTTCCATAGCCCACCATTTAGACTGATGACTGTGTTTGTAATATTATTACTCTAATGCTAAACAATCCCCATGAATAAACCTAGAAAACCTCAATAACAGTGTTTGAAATCTCAACACAGGTTATGCTATGCCAGATGACTGTAATCCCTCAGTCCTGACTGGACACGAACTTTTTACCACTTAATTTTTGGAAACTCAAAAAAATCATATGAGGGATTGCAAAAATAGCAGAAATAAAATAAAAACTAAATTACCAACCTCCGAAAATCCTTCATTTTCCAAATTAGCCAAGCTCTTCAACTCTCCAACTCTGCTTGATGTGTCTTCATGTTCTTTGCCATCAACCATTTCCCCAGTCAACGGCAAAATTAGAGGTGGTTGATAATCCGGTCTAGCAGAACTAAGATATTGCTCTCCTTTTGGACTCACACTGATTAAGGAATGAAAATTTGCAATGTTACTACAAGTAAAAAATTAAACAAAATGGCATGACATATAGGGTTTCACAACTGATGAAATGAGAGGTGACCATGAGAAAAGCAGAACAAGGGAAAACTACAGACTAAAAAAGCTTGATAATTAGCAAATAAAATAATAGAAGAGAACCTACCTTACAGTTTTGTAAACATCCTTGATAGTCTCCATCAGATATCCTGTTTTCAGTTGCAAATTTTAGTTTCAGAATGATTATTGACATTATTTAAAATAGAAAGTTAAAAGAGAGTAAAAACACTGTCAATGTTAGAACACACATTCAATAGATTATCACAGAACCATATGTTATGAGCAAAAGACATATCACTGTAGCTATCTTTGTAAAAGCATATATGTCAATAATTCAACACTGCAGACATATGTAGAACTCACTTGTTCATATTTGAGTCCTGAATACTGTGAACCAAAAACCAGCATGCTACATGATAATGTCAACTGACTGCAACTATAAAGTTTCACAATATGTTCTACTAAATATTTGAAACTAAGCCTTAGGCCAACACGACACATCTAAAAATCACAGATCAAGCTACAATTAACAATAGCGGTGTTGAATACTAAGCAACTAAAGCATCCCTTGAAGTACCATAAGAAATTAATTGGTATGCCAGTGTTTTCCACCAGTTTGATGTGTAATCTTTCCCAAGTCCATGAAGCGGAAGCTTGTCAAACTGAGCATCAGCAACCCTTTTGCACTGTAAGCACAATGAAAAACGAACCATCAGTCGAAGCAGCAATGCAAGAAGCAAGAAATAGCAAAATAAAAGGAATGCTAACCACAACAAATTCATGTCTTCAAATAAAAGATGATGAAGAATAGAAAATTGCTCAAGGACTTGGTAACTTTTAGGATTTTATGATTAAAAAACTGCTGGTTGCAAAAGCAAGTACATTGATCAATGTTTAAGTGTTATAAAGGCAAGCAACCAGTGAAGCCCTTTTCCTTGTAGTAACGGTGGAAGGGAAACTTACATCCTCTCTGCTTCTTATCGAATTCTAGATGGATTTTCAGTTCAAGAGAGAGTTGACAATTGAAGAACAAGTTAATAACCAATGCCATCCTCTGAGCAATCCAAGCATGTCAGTATTGAAGTTCTACTAGAACACATCTTTGATAACTCAATTGTTGTTGACTTGAACTACTATTTATAGTAACAGTAGTGAATATAGCATGAAGTAAAGCAAGATCTATGTTAACTCTGAGTGAGTGGAGACTACATGGGTTGAACCCATGAAAAGTGGATGAAGATATGCCTTCTCTTTCCAACCCATACAAACAATGGTTTGACCCCACCATACGGAGGGGAGGAAAAAAAAAAAAAACCCACCAGAATGAAGAAGGGGGAAGAAGAAGAAAGATTATCAGCAAAGATGGGCAGGCAGCATAAAGGTGTGTTACCTCTTGCAATCAAGTAAAAGCATGCAATTGGTTTCAATTTAAGTGATTAATTTTCACCGAGAGAAAGAAAAAAAATCATCTGAACCACAAAGTTAATGTTCTCCAAAGAAGCTGCAGGGTAGACCATGCTAGTAATACTGGAAAAGAAGGACAGCCCAGTCTGGGACTTTTTCAAGTTGACTATCCAACAACACTATACATATGTAGAAGGACAAGAAGGAAAACACAGGGAGAAAAGAAAATAATTTTTAGGCAGAGTTCACAAGGAATAATTAAAATTCGTCCTACATAAAGAAGGAAATATACAAATAAGAGAGCAAAAAGTCGAGAGATAATTAATTGAAGTTTATAATATACCTGAAGCCACTAAAAACAATCAGAAAAAACAATTCAGACATGGATTATTGTTAACTATCCACAAAATGCATTACATCAACAGTAATATAGATTAATCATGAGGCAAAGTACTTACTCGAGACCCACGAAGAACATCTATTGGCAAATTGAGGCCCCAGTGACCTCCACATGCTCGAATACAAGCCATCAAAAGAAATGATTCCCTAGACATATCGCATTCCTCGTTTGATACCATGCAATTATCACAATTTCCTGCAAACACAAGCTGAATAAGCAACACAATAATTGAAACTGATTCAATAAATATTTACAATGACCAGTACAAGACCACATTTTTCAGCTGAATAATTTTCCCCAAAGTGACCAAGCAAGAACTTTCTTCTGCAAGTTGTCGATAAGCAATATCGTTGTGCAGCCTGAAGTGATTCCATAATGGCTCTTCTTCGATTTTCCTGGTCAACAGCACCCCAAAAATCTTCTTAAAACAAAAGACAAAATTTGTAGAGATAACTTGTTTAGAACAAAAATCAAAGAGTATACAATTCCTAATGCTTGAATGGCATTCAACAAAATCGATTAAAAAAATTGTTACAATTACCATCTGACCTAAAGTTTAAACTTATAGCTAAAGATCCATCAGTTTTCTAATACACCCTCTCACATGCGAGGTTGGACCTACTCAACGAGCTTGTCAAGTGGATCCAAAAGCAAGCCCAATTCCTTTTGTATGATCAAAAAACTAAAAGGTCAAACTTGTTATAGTTGTAACTACTACATAGTTTGGAAGGATTTGAACACAATTCCACAGAGCCAAACCAACTCTATGTTAAAGTTGAACTTATGGTTTAAGCTTGTAGTTCCAAGTTAGCATTTAACTCTAATCAAGATAATTCAATTTACCTAAAACCCAGTATTGGGATAAGGAAAAACAAAATATCAAAACAAAGGCTTAGAAAATTTCTCAGCAAAAGAAAGCNNNGGAAAAACAAAATATCAAAACAAAGGCTTAGAAAATTTCTCAGCAAAAGAAAGCAGATTTCTTACTGTTTGAGATTCTCTGTAGTAGAAATCAGCCTTTGCGAAGTCACTTCTTGAATAATAAAGCCAGCAGACAGAGGCTATACCATCTCTACCACATCGTCCACTTTCTTGATAATAGGACTCTAAACTCTTCGGACAACCATAGTTTATTACATGCCTTATGTCAGGTTTATCAATACCCATGCCAAAAGCTATTGTGGCAACCATAACGCGAAGTTCATCTCTAATAAACAATCTGAGACAACAAATGGTTCAATTTGGCTTAACAAGTATTGACTTAAAACATGATAAAAGATATAGTACAACAGAAAAGAGGTGAGAATAAATAATCAACCAAGTTGATCAAAAGGATGACAGCTAGAATTGTCATTTCACATTACAAGGATTAGAGTCCAATTAGAGTCCAAGAACCTGTGGGACTCTTCACGAGCTTTACCACCCATTTGACCATGATACATTCCAGCATTAATTCCCAACTCTTGAAGTGCCTTGAAAATCTAATGAAAATATAGGTTTTAAAACAGGAGTAAGTAAGCCAAAGATATAATTTATGTAGAAAGGGAAAGGAAATTAGGTGAAAAGTTATAAAAGCAGTGCAGATGGGAATACAGAAGTCATGTTAGGCAGAAGAATCACTCATTGCTAGATATGATTACAACAAAATAAGCCATCTCTATGTTCATGCGAAACATGTGTAACCATCACATGTGGGTTAAGTGTTATTGACAGATTCCATTAGGCTCCAAATGGTGTCATAAGAACACAGCTGAGCTGTTAATTCGTCCCAACTTTTTTCTGCAGTTGGTAATGTAGTGTAATGTGGCATTTTTATTGGAAAATTATACGATACTATATGTTTATACTGCACACGAAATATGCATCTGTGAAAAATTCTTCTGAAAGATAAAATAATTTCCTCTTATTTTATTGGACTCAACCGGGATAAACTCTTGTGAATGATAAAACAATTTCCTGCTATTTTATTGGAGTCATCTGGTTTGTTACACCTACAAACACATCTGAAGCTGTAACCATGCTCTTGTTGTTCAGTTCCAAAATGTATCACACAATCTAAAATGTTAGTTACCTTTTGAAAAGTTTTTTTTTAAAAAAAAAAATTGCTTTGTTTTCTAACGTGAACCATATGTATTCTATTTTGATGAAAAACAATTTAGTTAGAGCTTAGTTTACTGGTACATGTCAGGATAACAGGTAATGTTCTGCCTATCTTGGAAATGACCATGGAAAGCTGCAATTGCTTCAGGACAAGTTTCAGTTTCAAATCAACAAGTGGATTGAAGGGTAAGGCATATACTTTTAAAATGACAAAAATAAGAGATAAGAAGTAAATAAAAATGTAAAAAAAATGGAACCTGTTCAACATCTTTGATTGTCATGCAGTAAATGATAGTTGAGCCATCACTGGCTACAAACTTTGAAAGTTCTTGCACAAGCTCATCCACAAATGATTTACCATGGTTTATAAGTTTAACACCATAGAACAGATTTTTGCAATCAAAAGATCCAATGGAAACATAAGGATCCTTCATTTTCAGGGAATCAACAATGTCAATGCGGACCCTGGAATACCAGAAATAAAAAATAATAAATAAAAAAGAAGAAAATATAGAAAAAAAAAAAAAAAAAAAAAAAACTCCAACTTTTCTTTCACTAATAAAACAACTAGGTATAAGGACTACATTTCACAAACATACAATAAATAAAAGCACAATTATAAGAACTAGTGTCGAGGAAGAATCAAATGAAGCATATAGATGAGCCTACTTGGAGCATACTTTTATCAACAAGAACTTGACACTAGTATGAAATAACACATGCAATGACTAATTACAGCTAAATCAAATAGAATATAAAAGCATTACTGTTTCAGAATGACAGCCTTAAGAGGAAAAGATGGAATATGATAAAGAATAAATAAGAAACAGATGTCATAAAAACAAAAACGTCCACCATTAGACATCAACAGCAACCATATTTCCATACAAGTAATGCATTAATGTGCATTAAAAGTAAAAAAAAAAAAAAATTATGTTAAGAATCAGAAAATTCCTTAAAACTAGAGACCTGGCAAACTCCAATTTTGGCAAGTAATATTTCAATTGCGTTGCTAGGTTAATTCTATTTACCACCAACAAAGGCAAAAGAAAAATAATAATAGTAACAGTAATTGATAATCCCAGTTTCCTTTTTCTTACCCTTAAAAAGAACTCAAAAATCCCCCAAACCACTTAGCAGGCTTGAGATTTGAATAAGGGGGTCACCCACTGAAACCTATAATCTTTAGAAAGCAAGAAACTCATGGCATTTTTCCTAGGTGGTCCAGTGTAACTCAGCTTACAAATGTCAGGAATCCATCCCATCTGTTGTAAGACTAGACAAAGATTCCCTTAAGTGCAAGCCTATGAAATACCAATGCAAAAGCTTGAGCTAAGTAAGTGAGAGGCCAATTTACAACAGAGGCCATGAAACATTAAACCCAACCAATTTGAGATGACAACCATAACATAAGGTACCTACTTTTCAGTTGCAGTTGCAGTTAAGCCAACAAATGGCACATCCAAGAGAAAAGCACGTAACTTGTCTAACTGCTTGTATTCCAACCTGAGAACCCAAAAAGTGGAATTCTTCGTAATAATACGATAAAAAGAAAAACTACTAGAGATATGTATTAACATCATGCTGGTCTAAAAGAAAGATGTTTCAAGAAGTAATGGTGACTTCAATGGAAAACAAGAAAAAGAAGATATTTGAAAGCAAACCACATGTAACATGTATAATGCTGCATAATTCAAACTGTGTTAAAGTAACTAATAAATTTATACAAACAGAGTGTTATTAACTAAAGAAAGCATTAAGAAGAGTGAGGAAATAAAACTAAAATATAATTAGAAGCAGCATAAGGACCATCTCGAGATGGTTCAAGAGACAGTCTAATAAAGAAGATATGCACCAAAGTAACCAGTTGAGTTAGAAAAAGAAAAGGCCATAAATTTGAAACAGACAATTTATTCTGGAAATCCATTTAATCATTTAAGCCTAAAGAAGTTGACCAAAACATGAATTGAGGAGTGGTGTTTGGCAATTTAGGTTTTCTTGAGCTTAACTACCTGCCATGTATTTCCCTTAATTAATCGCTCAATCATTAGCAAGATGCAGCATAAATTTTACACTGCAATAATCAAATCTAAAGGAAATACTAAAGGAAACAAAACCTGAAATCATGGCCCCACACGGATATGCAATGTGCTTCATCGATGCAGCATAAATTTTACACTGCAATAATCAAATTTAAAGGAAATACTAAAGGAAAAATAACCTGAAATCATGGCCCCACTCGGATATGCAATGTGCTTCATCGATAGCAAGCAAACAAATTCCTGCCTTAAACAATTTTGACCAGAAGCTACAGAAATTTACATAAAAATTAAGGATAGCATTCCATATCAAGTCAATAAAAAAAAAAAAAAAAGAACTATGAAATAAACTCCAAATTATAAAATCAAGCAGTAAATGATTTTCCCCCTCCGGATGACAAAAGTGGTATAGTAAGAATCAGGTGCAT
Source organism: Khaya senegalensis (assembly GCA_032402905.1). Classification (NCBI taxonomy): domain Eukaryota; kingdom Viridiplantae; phylum Streptophyta; class Magnoliopsida; order Sapindales; family Meliaceae; genus Khaya; species Khaya senegalensis. Next base: position 4,900,845 of record CP135551.1, on the reverse strand, counting down.
GAAATTCTGCAAAGAGCAAAGAAAAAGCAAAATGGTAAATTGAAATATGGAGATGGGTACCTGATTGGAATAATGCAAGCTCTTTCTGGAGTCATAAACAATAAATGAAAATAACCAGTCTCAGCTTTTGTCTGGACCGTGGGATCAATCTGAGAGCTTGCAAGAAACTCAGCTTTGATGCCCCTTTGTTTTAAACTCATTACCTGTTTGTTAAAAAAAAAAAAATTGTGCATTAAAGAGTAACGATAATAGTGGAATAAACGACAAAAGATAAACAAAAAGGTTAATGAACCTGATCTTGCATCAATGATATAAGAGGGCTAACAACTACAGCAGTCTCTCCGGTAATTAATGGAGGGACCTGATAGCTGTTTTCATAAACAATAACAAATAGTTAAGAGCTGAAAGAAACAAGTGAAAACAAACAGAGTGGGGATATTAATGGTAGTACCATAAAGACTTGCCGCTGCCAGTGGCCATGACGACCAAGCAGTCTCTTTTCTCAATAATTTTTTGAATAACCTCCTTCTGATATGGCCGGAATTCCGAAAACCCAAAGTATTTCTGCATAAATCGAATATTATACGATCAAATACAAACACAAATTACTACAAATACAAAATACAACAACAAATCAAGAATTTTATACCTTGAGAGTAGACTCCATTTCAGTTCTCTCTCTCTCCCGCCAAGTCTGGACTTAAAAAGAGGAAGAGAGAGAGGTCTCTCCCTTTTTCATGAGTATCTTTACATTTAACTATAATTCTTTATTGGAGGAGCGACAATATGCTTCACAACTAAGGAAGCTTCACCCATGGGAGTGGGCTCTCATTCTTTGGTAATAAAGTAAACTCGAAATTTATTATACAGTCATCGTTCTTTTTTTTCGTTTCTAAGTTGTACTGGTTTCGAGAATTGTCTTTAAGATTGTTGGTAGTGAACGTCCCTTTATTTTTAGGTTCAACCTCATCCGTACAAGGACAAGATCTCTCTTTTAAAGGTAGTTAAATTACCATGTCTTACAAATGTGATGTTTGTGGGCATGGACCCTTTATTTCCTTTGTCATGGGCTCGTAATTGTTTGTTTGCAGGTTTGGCCCCTTAGTAATTTTATCTTAAGGCTTAGGCTTTGTAATTAGAAATTTATGTACGATAGTAGTTCCCATGTGTGCCCATTTGTATTATTAGATGACTAGACTATGAATTCGTAAACGAGCAGACTGAATTTGTGAACACTTGAGATTAAAAAAAATTGTTGCTATAGGAAAGAAAAAAAATTGAATCATTACAAGACAAAATGAGGAGTAGAATATGAAAATTTAAAGGTCTAAAATCAAAATTCGAAGGACTAGTGTAATACCCCCAACCTAGAAGGATCGGACAATTCTCAAATTTATTAAATAACAAATTTAATAAAAAAATAATATTTATTATAATCTTATGCATATGAAAATTAGTTAATGATTTCTAATTTCTAATAACAATGTCTCTAAAAGGAAACTATAAAACCTAATAATGTAACAAATAAAAAAATTACAAAAATCTTAAATGCAATAAGACCAAGGAATAATAGCAATTTAGCCAAATTCATGCCTTATGCGAATAAAAACCTTCAATAATTTGAAATCATAATAAATTATAATGAGTTTTAAATTTAGTAAATATGCTAATTTTTTATATATACAAAGTATCACATAATACATATAATATATGTGCATGATATGTCAGAAACAAAAAAAAAAAACATAATTACTTCAAAAACCTTCATTATAATTAAGCACTTTAAAATTTTCTTTTAAAATTTATTAACAATATCTTCATTTAATTAATTTTAGTAGGATTTTATTTATAACATATAATTTATTGATGACATGCTTTATGCAGGTAAACATATGTGAGATATATAATTTTAAAAATAATAAATACTCATACTCAAAGTTAATAGTGATTCACTCTCCCTAATTGTTAATGAGTCATCTTACATGTATATATACATTGTCACATGGATGTATGTAATATCTTGAAATTTCTATACTCTTAAAATCCTGTCATAGAGTTATAATACAGTATTTTTGAAAGTTTTGATAAGAGAAAGAGTTGACCGGTATTCGAGACAGTGTATTGTATGAGCGAAAAATACAGTATTTCATTATCGGTATCAGAAATTTGACGACGAAAGCGAAAAATTACAATTTCTCGTTGTGCGTGCATGACTATATAAGCGGGGTGGGTCGGAAAACCCGACAACACCACCTCACTTTTTCCCTCCCTTTTCTCTCTCTTCTCTCTCTCCTCCCCACGGTTCTTTCTCCTGTGAACAGTGACTTGTCACCGGACCTCAGATCACCTCACCGCCGGCGAGTGGAAGACCGTCGGGCCGTTGCGAGTGTAACGCCGCCAACCTCGCCCTGATCGCCGTTGCCACGCGCCTTCACGCGCCGCCCGAAACTTCGCCGACGTGAATTTTGACCGGCGATTCATGGCGGTCCATGGCAAGTTAACCGACACCTCTGGCGCGTCTGGCACCGTCTCGTCGTCCTCTTCACGGTGGTATGCCCAGTTCTGGCATTTGGTCATCGAATTCCGGCGAGGGAAGGCTGATCGGAAAGGTGTCTTTTCGGTAAGATTTTCGACGATTGGTGTAGCTCCGGTGGAATCTAAACCGATCAGTGTGCTCTCCGACACTCGTACTTTGACGCGGTATATTTAGATCTCAATTTGGAATGAGTTTCAATAATGATTTGAGGGCTCAAAGTAGGTACCTTGAAATCTGAAATTTTAAGATTTTTAGTGATTTTGAATGCTTCAATTTGTGTTTTCTGGCATATGGACGCCATGGACAATATCTTGACATCGTAAGGATTGCGATGGTATGTTCCGTTCATAAAATAGAAACCAAAATTTCGTGGGTTGAATAGTGCCTGTAAATAGTGCTTGTGAATAGTAATTTACACGTTTTTCGAGAAAAAATTTGTAGCTAATAAATGTGTTTCATAGGTAATTATATTACCTATCATGAAATTATTAACGTGCTGTTTGATTAATGTAGGCAAAATGGTCATGTTATCATGACTGAGTCCACTATGAATAAATCTGTGTGGATAACTGGTATAATTGGGATAATTATGGATCGGTAGTTTTTTTCGTTACCCTAGTAAAGCCGCTCAGGATGGAGCAGTATCATTATAGTAAGACTGTGGTGCTCTTCGGGGTATGTTGAACCCACAGCAGCTCCGGATTGATAATAAGACTGTGGTGCCCTTCGAGGTATGTTGAACCCACAGCAGCTCCAGATTGATAATAAGACTGTGGTGCTCTTCGAAGTATGTTGAACCCATAGTAATTGAGAAATGATAATAAAAACCATGGTGTCCGAGAGGTATGTTGAACCCATGGTAGGAAACGGCTGTTCTCCATGGCGTTCTTAAGTACGTGCAACCCATGGTAGAACTAATTATACTGTTGGTTTGAGGAACCTGGTATGGGCGAATGACCATTGTATACATATATTGAAGTGTACGGTGAATATCATGACCACGATCCATAATTTACTTAATTATGACTGATCTATAAGAAAATGAATTTGTGTACCTATTAGATTCAAACTGTATGGTAGAATACTTCTATCTGCTAAGAGTTGCTTGTGTTAGTGTGAATTGCAATGAGGCAGTAACACGTTGTGTTTTATTTAGTATGGGGACTATCATGGTTTTCTTATGCAGGTAGGGCAGCTTATATATATAGGCAAACTCTTACCAAATTTCCTATAAGAAATACTATTCATATAGTTATTCATGACCTCCCTTTGTATTCTGATTTTCATATGTAGAGGAGGGTCTAGGATTACCTTTAATTGCAGTCACAAACAGATTATTGTTATGATTGTGAATTGCAGAAATGGTTGAAGTCTAATTACACCTTGGCAAGTGTCTATTCTTTAAGAGAGAACTTAATATTGCAGAAACAAAAAGCTAGCATCAGCTTGAAAAAGGGAAATTAGTATTTAAATAAGATAATGGGGGAGGCAATATATAAGCTACCTCATTTCTAGTATATAGAATCCTATTGAACTCACCGGTATGTTTGTGAAATGAAAAGAATATGTGTGAATTCATAATAAGATTAAAGATCATGTGAGAAACTTGAGAATATTGTGGAAAAGGCGCATTGGATGTATTACAAGTTATTCGACATAATAGTTTACACGTTTATTCGTATGGTTGAGAATACGGTGAGAATATGATGGTGTAGGAACTATGTTATGAGTTTACATTTGTTATTGTTAGTGTACCTTAGCGAACGACTAGGATTGAATTGATATGTGACTTTATAGTGGTATAGTCAAGGTTTTATAGGTGAAAGAATCCTTAATATGGGATAAAGAATGGTGGACGTGTATTTGCGATTATAGTACAACGAATAGGTTATCTTGATATAGTAAGAATAAGGAGATAATATGAATGTATGATAAAATAGACTGGTAATGAAGCAGTATTGAGATAATTGTGATATGTGGATCGGATATGTATGTTTCATCTCACTCAGTTGGGCTTGTAAGCCAGTTTCTAATGGAGGTGTAACGTTAAGACTGTGGTACCCTGAGGGGTAGGTGGAATCCACAGTTATCCTCCAAATGGCCCAGTAGCTTAGAGTAACAACCATGATCTATAATGTTTCTAAGTATAATCGATCACTTGTAAACGCAATAAAATTTCTATCACCAACCTTCCGAGAGGGGAAATGGCATACAGAAACATTGTTATTGTTTTTACTAATACCCTCATTTGTATATATATTTAGATGTTTGAAATATTGATATCCTATGTGGGTATTGATTATGTGCCTAGAATATTTTGGTTATCTCGGGCCGAGTGTGTGATTGATATTGTGTGGTTATACCGGCTTTTAAATAGTTCCTCTTTATGTGGCCGCGACATTTAGTTGCTATTTATATGAATAACTATGTATTGATTTTATATGGTCATGTAAGTGTTCGTTGATAAGAATAGAAATAGGATTTAAACGGACACAGGTGATGAAGCGATTCATTTAGAAAATATATTGTTTGAGACTGCATTACCTGTGTATGGTATATTATAAGGAGTATTACTCTGATTGATATTGGTTATACAGAATTCATAGTTGAGATAGTGCTTAGAGTTCTAGAGGATATGATATGGTATCTTGTGTACATTATTGAGCATATGTTTGTCGGTACATGTACATTGATATGTGAAAATGCATTTACCTGTGTGTGTGGAATTGTGTAAAATGGCCAAAATAAGTAGAGATTCAGGTAACATGTTCCTTCCTTTATTTAAGTATTGTATTATCTTACTGAGCCATATGGTGTGCTCACCCCTTTGTGGGATTATTATTTTTAGGTGATTACGATATAGCGGTAGCGGTTTCGGAAAGTGCAGTTGAAGTAAAGATTTCGGATGGGGCATAGTATATCTAAGATTTAGGTCATTGTTATATAATTTCCTTTCTGTGTACTCTGAAGTATTAATTTCATTAAAATACATAACAATTCTTTAGAAAAATATATATATATAATACTATTTTAGTTGTTATTATTTATGTGGTTACTTTTTATAAATTTTTTTGAACAAATAAAAACTTCGTTTCACTATAAGAAAGTATTGATTTTTACCTTTTCGATAATTTTAATGTACTATATGCCACATGAATAGAAATGAAAAGAAGGGGGTGTTATAATGTATAGCCATTATATTTAAGGTACTCTAATAGTCTCTTCATATCATATATGTTAGGATTATATTTTATGTTGACTCATTTCGTATTAAATAGTTAAGTTTGATAATAGTGAACAATACACATGAATAGCCTCTTGATAAACATTGTCATGTGAAAAATGGCCCAACCAATAAAAAGCTAGTGCTTGACTTTCACTCGAGTGGTAAATAGTGACATGCGACATAGGATGAATAGTGATGAAACAATGGCTCAATGCTTGACCTCTAATCGACCTCTACTTGAGCACTTATATTATCTAAAAAGTTTACTTAACTTGTGCTTAACATTTGTTCAAGCACTTGTATATAAATATAAGTACCTTAAGTTGTGTTTTAGGGTTGTTAACATTGTTTATAGAAATTTTTAAAATTTTTTTTAGTAGATATTTTATTTTATAAATTTCTTAATACTTATTATTTTTTTTTGGAGAAAACACAAATTATATTTTTGTAAGTAAAATTTACTTCGGTATTTTTCTTTTAAGAGATTTCAAACTTTCTCTTTATACAAATTCAATTGTGAAACTTTCAAAATTTTAATTATTATTAGTGTTAAAAATTTTAATGTTATCAATGTATTGTTCGAGGATTTTATTGAGAAAATAAGACTTTAAAACTTTAAAAATAAGATAACGTGAACTAAGTTACATAAGAGAGTTAATCAGTATTGAGTTACAAGAGTTCTTGTAAGAAATTATCATTTATAAATTTTTTCTTTACTAGTAAAATATTTTGGTTGTTCATATTATCAACTTAGAGGGTTTTTATCTTATAAAAAATTCTTTATATGATTTTTTTTTATTAACAATTCTTGTATATAATTTTGATTAATTATTTTTTTAATTTATTGATTGGATTTATTATTGTAATTTGTTTGTAGTAAATTTAGTTAATTAATTACAAATTTATTTGCTTTTGGACCATTTAGGAAGTAGCAAATTTTAACGTATTTTGATTTGTTAATTTTAATTTTTAATTTTTTGCACAACCACTTTTTATTCTTTTTCAGAGATATTCTAAAATCTAAATATAAGTAATATTTAATATATAATACTTAATAATACTAATCATTTATGCCAAATTTGAAGGAATGATAATACAAATAATTTTTTTTTTTATAAACTTATAATTATCTATTAAGTAAATAATAAAGTTAGATATTCTAAAAAAAAATACAAACTTAACTTTTATAAATACTTTTCTAACAAATGCACCCTCTTAACACTTAAAACACATTGCAAATGTTTATACTTTAATATCAATGCACATGACTTATAAACAATCACATGTATAAAGATATAATCATGAATAATCTCATAAACACATAATAATATAAAAATTAATATTTTTATAGTAACATGTAATTAATTTTTTTAAAAGAAAACTTAGTCAAACAAACTAATAAAATATTTTAACGAACGAGGGTTTTAACAAGTATTTCTAAAACTATTTGAATTTTTTATACTAAAATTTCCAGCCGGAGATACATTCTTCACCAAAAATTAATTCTTTAGAAAAAGGGTAAGTTTATTTAATACTTGTTTGCAATTCCTGGTTGGTATTTGGTGGCGTGAATGCGAATTAAGAAGTTCATTCTCTATCTATGGTCTTGCAAATTAAAATAATGTCAGTTTTTCATTTTTTAATTAATTAAATAATTAAAAAGGAAAAGAAAGATGAAATTGTAGATAAATAACCAACAAGACGAGGTTCCATTTGTCTGCTATGGCTTTGACAAGTCCTAGAGAGTCTTTCTTCTGCCCTCAAGATGTATCTGTTTTCTTTTGCTATTTTAACCGTAAATTAAGAAAGTGGAAGCAGAAAATCTAAAATGTTGGCTTGTGCAAGTCTAAATGTAACAGCGGCAGCTGTTGTTGTGCCCAATTCCGCTCAATATGGCATTACAGGCAAAGGACCAGCTTTGGCAATCCCACGCACTCAGAAATCGCTTCTGGGTTTTATCTCTTTTAATTCTAACTTCAACGGACGCAGCAGAAGCACTTCCCCCTTCAAGATAGCCGTCGCTTTTGTTGACTCAAACCAGCTCAGTTCTTCCTCCAATCCTGCCGATAAGGTTCCTTTCCCTTTTTATATATGTAATTCAATCAGAATCACCAACTTAACTTTTCGTTTGTTGACATACACATACACATACATATAGTATTCTTAGTGATGTCTTGGAATGGTTAGATCTTTTCTCAGCTAATAAAGGGGTTAGGCCAAAATTTCTTATAATCCTTAGAAATTTATGCATTCCGACAATTTCGGCAATAGTTTAGATCGAAAGATTCTTAACTTAAGGGACTGAAGAATGCCATTCAAATTTGAATATTGTGACATGGGGAACAAATGAACTTATACATCTTTTTTCATTATATCAGTTCTTTTCTTTTTTTCATCAGAGAAGGTTCAACTTATATTATTGTTTTCTTACACAGCATCAAGACAACAAGTATTATTTTGTTGTTGCGAATGCAAAATTTATGCTGGACGAAGAGGGGCACTTGAGCTCTTGTTTGAGCGGCTACGTAACTATGGGGAGCGCAATAAAGAGCAGGACTTTTGGCTTGTGATTGAGCCCAAGTTCTTGGATAAGTTCCCCAAATTTACCAAAAGATTACGCAGACCTGCTGTTACTCTTGTGTCCACCAATGGTCCCTGGATTACGCAAGAAGTTTACTCAAAATTCTTCTCTTTGGTTTTTTATTTTTATTTTTATTTTCAATCAAATATTATTAAGAAACCCTCATTTGTGGCGGAGGAATACCGAAGTTACAAAAATAGGACAAAACTAAGAGAGATTGAGGATTAAGCTAAGGACAAAAGCATTGCAAAAAACTAAAAGTTAAGCACAGCGGTTTGAAGAGGATGAGTCTATTAATAAAGCCTTTTAGTTCTAACACTTGGAACTCCGCAAAGATCAAGGCGGTATTGTCCACGTGCAAGTCGAGGTAAGCCAGCTACGCAAGTGAACCGTTTGCTCCTTTTTTGGCAGGCTCCTTTGGCTAAAATATCCGCACAAGCATTGGCTTCTCCATAAACATGTCTACAAGAGTGAAATTTGCTTACTAATGAATGAATACAGTCCCAACGCTTTTTAAGACACCATACATCGCATATACCTCTGGCAAGTATATCCACTAGAGTTTTGGAATCTGATTCGACGATCACATTCATAAGTGGCAATCCTAACTTAAGGCAAAGCAGCATACCATCGTGCATGGCCCTGCATTCTGCAACCATATTCGAAGACCATCCATAATAATAGGAAAAAGCATGCACAAAGACACCTCCATCATCCCGAATGATACCACCACCCCACTTAAACCTGGATTAGCTCGGGCCGCACCATCCACATTCAAAATAAAGAATCTTGAAGGGGGTCGCATGCACTTAACCACGATCGTAGAAAATGGCCGGATAGCAGAAATGGAAAACCCCAAAGTCTCTAGCTCATTTTTTTCTGGAACAGAACCACAAGGAATATTTGTGAGAACTGAGTTTAAATGGGACACCCAAGATCGGACCTCAGCTAAAAGCAAAGCTGTACTACCCTTCCTGTCCTCAAACTTCGAACTGTTACGCTGTTTCCATAACTCCCATAGCATGCAACCGAGAACAATACGTCGAATACGCCGAGCCTGGAAAGAACGACATGAGCTCCCGAAAATAAAATCAAGCCAGTCTCGAAAAGATTTGTCCTCGCGCCTACCCAGTTCAAAGACATTGATAAACCAATCCCAACAACCACTAGTCTAGTCTCCTTCAAAAAACAAATGGGTGAGAGACTCAGTAGCAGCAGACATACAGCATACACACTTTGAAGGGATAGAGATGCCCATGCTACGTAAAGGGTCCTCCGTTGGTAACCTACCCCAAAACAAACGCCAAAGGAAAAAGAAAATTTGTCATGAAAAGCGGGTCCCAGATATGTTTTCCCCAACACATTAAAGAGTTTGTTTTACGAATTGCATTCCAAGCAGAATTTGTGGTGAAAAGTCCATTCGAAGTTTCGCTCCAATACATCAAATCCTTGGCGTTATTGATTACAATTCCTGAGCAATAGATATCCTGCATTAGAGAATCCGGGAGGCCCAGCTGGGAAATACTCCTTTGGTTACCCAAAACCTCATGAACCGAAAGCAGATGATCACTAACGATAACCCCAGGAAAATTCACAAGCGGACCAAACGGAAGCCAAGAGTCAAACCAGAAATTAACTTCACCATGCCCTAATTTCCCAGCGGATATATCTTTTCGCAAGAAGCCACGCCTTTTGAAGATTCTTCCATCGAGCATTACCTCTGACATCCTCACTGCAAGCAGCCATTGTACCATATTTTGCCCGCATGAAAATTGCCCATAAAGAATTATGAACTTGAAATCTCCAAGCTTGTTTCATCCGTAAAGCACACATGATCTCCGATAAATCCCGCACGCCAAGACCCCCCTTCCTCAAGAGAGTAGACCACTTTATCCCAAGATATCCAATGTTGCTTTGTTGAAGACCTGTCATGCCATAGAAAATTAGCCAATAAACTTTTGATTTTGGTGAGGACACCTTTAGGAACATCAAATATAGCCATAGAGTGAATGGGAATGCTAGCAAGCACATGCTTTATCAATGTTAACTTGCCACCCAGTGATCATAATTTAGCCTGCCACCCTGCAATTTTGTTACAAATTTTATCCACTAGACGATCAAAGTAACAATTCTTAGATAAACCTTTATAAATCATGCATCCTAAGTACGTGAACGGAATAGAACCACTCGAGAAACCTGTGATATTTTGAATAAGGCTAGCCCTCCATGTAGAGCATTTGGGAGAGATTACAAAAGAACTCTTATTATGATTAATACATTGTCTTGAAGCTTGTTGATAATCATCTAGAAAAGACAATAAATTCATCAACGTGCTCTTCCGCCCATTAAGGAAAATCAATTTATCATTTGCAAAAAGTAAATGAAAAATAAAGGGACAGCGATGGAGTACCTTGCAAGGCAAAATTTTTTTTTCTTGCACAAGCCTTGAGATTCCCCGACTGAGCACCTCTTCTGCAAGAATAAATAATGTTGGAGAAAGAGGACAACCTTGTCTTAAACCCCTTTAATCGTTGAAGAAAGAGCACGAAGAACCGTTTAACAAGACAGAAAAAGGATTATCCATCATACACTGCCAAATGAGGTTAAGCCAACCCTCCGAAAAACCAAACTTGGCAAGAACTCAAAATAGAAAATCCCAATCCAATCTATCATAAGTCTTCTGCATATCTAGATTAAGAATAACATTACCTCCTTTATCACCTGTATCAGTACTTTGCACCAATTCTTGCACTAGTGCAATATTGTCATAAATAATAAACCTCCTACAAAAGCTCCCAGCTCTGGTGAGATAAGCTTAGGAAGTCGATTTGTCAAGATTTTAGAAATAAATTTGTAGACAACATTACATAGACTGATCGGCCTGAAGTTAGAAAAATCCATTGGGTTATCTCTTTTCTAGATAAGGGTGATAAACGTAGCTTTCTAAGAATAAGTAAGCGAGTCCCCCTTAAAAAAAGTCTAAATAGCTTGTATAAGATCAGCTTGAATGATGTCCCAATAGGCACGGAAAAAAGAAACAGTGAAACCATCTGGCCCTGGAGCACCATCCACCTTAGAAGAAAAAACTACCTGTTTAATTTCCTTATACGAGGGAATAGAAGACAAAAAAGAATTATCCTCCTCCGAGATTAAAGATGGCATAAGGTCCATAAGATGAAAAGAATCTGCACACTTTTCCTTTGACAAAAACTTCTGAAAATATTCTCTACCCTTCGCTTTAAGAACCTCCAACGAATTCTGAAAGATCGGATTTTCGAGCATGTAATGAACAACATTAGATCTTCTCTGCGAGTTGACCCATGCACGAAAAAATTTGGTATTACGGTCTCCTGCTTGAAATCAATTAATCCTAGATTTTTGTTTCAAAAAAACTTCATATTGTTGATCCACTTAATAGAACTCTTCTCTAACTGCTTTTAACTGATCCCAAACAGAACTATCACCACTAGTAGCCAACTCTTTTTCCAAAGAATCAATTAACGTCATGGACTTGTCATAAGCCAATCGAATATTACTCAATATTTGTTGATTCCACCAAATGAGATGTAGTTTCAATGCACGTAACTTAAAGCAAATATTGAGACTAGGATTTTTTGAATTGACCCGATTCCAAACATTAGCCACCATATCATAAAATCCTTCATTAGCCAACCACATATCTTGAAAACGAAAAGGAGAAGGAGACATCCAAAATTCCATTGAAGGCAAAATAAGCATGGGTGTATGATCAGAAAAAACCCTCGTCAAATAAATCAGTTGCCAATCCCACAGCTGAATCCAGACCTAACTACAAAGAACTCTATCTAACCTCTTAAAAGCACATTTAGCTCCGAGTTGATTGTTGCACCAAGAGAAAGAATTACCCATATATGGCATATCCACCAATCCAGTAATCTGAATGAAATCATTAAATTCATCAATAGCTATCTTATCCATAGTGTAAGGACTGCGAACTTCATGAATAGAGGTTACTACATTAAAGTCACCACCAATGATCCATGGAGAAGAACACTAAGCCGAAAAATCACTAAGATTAGACCATAAAGTTCTACGAATAGAATGAGCCGAAAAATCACTAAGATCATACCATAAAGTTCTACGAATAGAACGCTTCGTTGAAGCATAGACACAAGATAAATAAAACCCATTATGACAATTCGATATGCAGAAGATAGAAGTTTGAGAGTAATCCTTAACGTGAAAAATGTTCACCTCACTACTCTAGAAGACCCAAATTTTACCTTTAGCATTTTCATTAATTCAAGAACAAGCCATTTGTAAACTCCTCATAACACCCCGAATTTTTCTAGAAGAAAGCATAGGCTCAAATAGAAAGAACCTCATGAATTTTTTTGTACGCGGTAATTCTTCTTGGTCCCCAGTTTCATTCAAGTCTTTTCCTTGCTCTGAATTGTCGTCGAAATCTTCCTCAGAACTCCAATCCGGCTCCCCTTGTCTGTTTTGTTGGACAAGGCTAGGTGAAGACATTGATCTCGGCAAATGATATGTACTCGTATCCTGTAACGCAGAAACTGGAGTGCGAGCACCTATTAACCCAGAATTCTGCCGTTTTGACTCCAGAAGATAGCTACGCGTTGTTCATTCTCTCATTTGGCTAAAATAACACTACTGGAAGAAATATCGGTAGAAGTTTGACCTGTATAAACCATTTCTTGTTCTGAATCGAAAAGCACCGGCCTGGCTTCCTTGGTTACGTATGCGCTAGGTTCCTCACCAGTCAGCTTTTGCATGGGACTAGAGTCCTTACGTACACTCACGGGATTCTGTGACTGCATGTGTACGTTTCTTGCCCCCAGTGACAGATCCGACTTATCATTACTTTTAGACGACAATATTTTATTATTTTTTCCAACCTGTTGCCAACCATCATCTTTGCTTATCAATTCTTCACCACTACCCATCGTAGGCTTTGAGTACTTTACACCATTGATGTCCATCGAAGGAACGTTCCCTGAATACACAGGCTTATTTAAGTTCTTTTTTCTCCACCCATTGTTTATTCTTTTTAGAAATCACGTTGTCTATCTTATTCTCATGTATAGGGGTTGGCTTAGAAACATCATTGGCACCAACTTTCGATTTTTCAGGTACAGTTATTTCCTTTCCCTTCAACTTTAAATCATACCGATTATTTTGAGCATGCGAGCCATTATTACGACGACATACCTTCACACAATGACCGACCATATGACAATTCGGACAAAACTCTGGCAATGGGTACTGATATTCTACGTTTTTTTGTATCAATTCTCCCCCATTATCGATAAAAATTGACTCAGGCATAGGCTTTGATAAGTCCATTTCAACACATATAAGTGGATAGCCCGGTCTAGTGAATTTACCGACATCAGAATGCGCACATAAAAACTTACCCAATAAACCAGCAATTGACTGTATGGCCCCGGGCACTTGAAGATGGACTCGCAGAAGAGGAAGCCCTACCCACACTGGAACTAAAGTCGATTCCGATCCTGGAGAGAATTAAGGGGACCAGTGAGAAACCCTCATTCGCATGCTGTTTATCCACCATGCTTCTTTTGTATACGCCTTCGTAAAATCTAACATAGATTGAAAACGAATCAACACATGTCGATTGTCAATGGCTGCAGGAAAAAAATCCGCGTCAAAGGGAATTGCTTCCTTCATGACCGAAAGTATATCCATCAAGGCTGGTCTGTCCATACTGAATTTTCCAATGAGACACCATGAGAATGGAGCCGACAACTCCGCTACCTCTGCTGCTGAAAAGGACACAACTTGTTTCCCTTGGATTTCAAGTGCTCCCCGTGGTTGAATAGATGGAAACACTGGGGCTCGATGTGTCTGTTTAGTGATAGATGCAAACGATAATTTTTGTTTCTGGGCATTCTCAAATTTACTAACAAAAAGAGGAGGCGACCGTAAAGGGTCCGGTAAGGAGGTCCAGTGCGGTCCCGAAGATTGCACTACATCAACGAAAGATCTGCCGCGCTGCTAAAAGGACTTTGAGCTTCCAGAAGGAGGTTTATCTGGTGGTTTAAAGGGTTGAGAATGGCCTCCTTTGTCGACTGCAGTAGTGACCGTATTGGATTCAACGCGGTTGCCTTCATTCTCACCACCGTGTTCTCCAGAGCATTCGGTTTCTTGCATGTTACTCCCGGGGTTTAGGGTCAAATTCTTCTCTTTGGTTATAATTACACGCTTCTATTTCCTGCTTTCTTTGCGTTCAAATTTAATGATCCCCATACTAAGACTTAAAGTTGCATCAGTATCATGCTTTAAAGTTGTTTGTGAGGAATTTTAGAGTAGAATCCCACCACAGATAAATTTGATTCTTTATACAATTGCAGAATGTGCTCTTATTGAACATTCTTGAATGACAGATAATTGGAGAAGAAATAGTCACTACGAAGCATTTTCTCTTTAAGAAAAACCAGGCTTAGCATACACCATCAAACAATTTGCCATTGCCGGCTTTTTGGTATTAACACTCCTTTAATATGCTAAAAGGGAATACATTTTTGTTGACCCACAATCGCGTTTTTCTCATTACCATAAGTACCCTTTTGTTGTTGTACGTTTGGTGATGCAACCATTATTACATCCATGTCTATGAATTATAGTGCTTGGTCCTTTTCTTGAGTCTAAAGGATGTTTGTCTTTATGATAAAACTGAAAGTATTAGCAAACGAGGAAAATACGACAATAAGAATGATCCCAAGGTTGCTATTATAACAATTTATATCAATCCATCACTAAAAGTCCCTCATACTGCCAAAATCTTAGTGTGAAAAATCCAGTTACTACAAAAGGCACATTTCTGTTATCTTTTAAGCCTCAAAAATATGCTTCTCTGTTTCGTAAATAGCTCATGCAAAAGTATAGTGCTTCCAATCTGGATATGGTAATCTTTGGTACTTCACAGCAGGTTTAAATCCTCTGCTGGAAAAGTTTTGGCCTTGCTTTTGGTGTCCAATCCAATTCAAAGTCACAATTTCCTTATGTTCATGCATTATTACAGATCTAATATAAATGCTCCAAATTTAGTATTCATAGAAGATATGGTCACTGCTCTAAGTGATGGCCTAAAGAAAAATACAGAAAACATTACCAGAATGGCTTTTTCTTTAATTCTTCAACATTGTAGAGGGTTATTTACAAATCCGCATTCAAGAATGCAAGAAATGAAATTATCTAGAAATGCTCTTGAAAACCAGACCAGGCAAGACCAGTGAAAACAAGAAGGGGCTTCCTAGGATACTCTTGTTTTCCATTGAGTGCATTTAACTGAATCAAGTACCCCCACTCGTCGGGTAAAGTTATTGGAAAATTTAGCATTAATATTTCTGGCTGCATCAAACTGCGTAATTATTTGGTTCATCTCATGCACAATATGTTTGCCCATGTTACATCTCTGTTACTGATCATTTGTTTTAACAGGTTCATGAAATTGAGACTGGATCGAGTTTTATCAGATAGCTATGAAGCTGACAGTCTAGAAGAATCTTTAGCCTCAAATCCTACCACTCTGGAGTTTCAAAAGCCAGAGAAGTGGGTGGCACCTTATCCGAAATACGAATTTGGATGGTGGGAGCCATTCTTGCCCACCGGACCAAAAGAGTCGTTACATTGAGTTTTTTTTTTTTTGGCCCCCTCTCTCTCCAGTTAACCGTGAGGAATTTTCGTAACGTATTCGTAAGTAGCAACTAGCAGTTCAAATTGGTAAGATTTGCATGCAAATAGTGAAGCAGTTGAAATTTGTATTTTTGAAGAGGTAAGCAAAGTATATTTCAGAAGTAGCCTTTTTCAGGGAAAAATCAAATCTAATTTAAAATTTTTTAGGTTATTTCAGCAGTCTTGGTACTGATAGATTGGTCAAATTTGAGTGTTAGAGCCTGCTGATAAATTTGAATCATTTGTATAACTTGTTTGTTACTTCCGGCTGAAGCCTTTCAGCAATTTCTTTTCCAGAATCTGGGAAGTGCTTTGTCTTATTCCACTTTCCTAGAAAGACCACAAGAGGCATATCATACAGCACTTAAGCAGCTCAGGTGAGGGACTAATAGTCGCATTTAATAAGTTTTCTCATGTCAAAAGTAATTTGATTTTAGGACCATGTGGATTCAAGAGATGAAAATAGAAGTTCGAATGTCCAAAATTGAAATAGAAACTAATTAAGATGAAGTGAGTAAATGACACTTCGAACTTAAGACTTGGTTCTAATACAATGTTAGATTAACGCTGGAAGCAAAAGCTTAGGTTTTTAGTAAGGATTTAACAATAGGATTTAAAGAAAAGTATGAACAGTAACAATGTTTCAAAATCAAATTTTTAACAAATGGAGTTGGAAACCAAGAAGAAATACGGACAATTAAAAACGGTAGTCTTTCTTTAATTGATATTGAAGATGTCTAAACGGCAATGCTGAACGCAAAGCAAAGTAAGAAAGGAAACAGAAGAAATGGGTTTATGATAGGTGCTGCTTCTTCAAAGACGATATTGGGAGCTTTTGGAGAAGCGTTTCATCCAATACTGAACACTGCTTCTTTAGTTCAGCAAAAGCCTTCTCTGCAAAAGTGTCAACATGATCCTCATGCTTCTCATACAGCATTGGCAATGTCAGAAACATCACAAACACTGCAACAACAACATAATAAAATCAATACTAAAATCAAATCTTTCAGGTTGAGTCAAATATATCCCAAACAGGTGTACAAACTCTACAAATTGATCTGTGAAAATATAAACATGTGACAATAATCAATTTGTATAAATGAGTTTGTAAACGTAGCAATTTCTGAAAGAAGATGAAACAGAAAGTAGCCTAACCTAAATATAAGAGGGTCAATAAACTAAACCAACTTCCAATAACTGAGATAACCCATAAAACCATAGTGGCCTGCAAATGATCCACAATACAAGCATCAGAAAACCAAATGAAGCATCTATGCTGCTAATAAATTAACTGTTTGTCGACAACAACAGAAAAATGAAATGTACCAAGAGGAATTTCTTTAAGTCCGGCGTGGAAGCAACATCTTGAAAGGTTTTCGATGCCCGATTAAATTCATTCCTTAGAGAAAGAGCAACTTCTACAAACAACTCGTGGTAATTTAATCTCAGAAAATTGTGGTGGGGACCTGTCTCCATAAAAAAGAAATTATCCCCTTTCTTTGTTACAGTAGTGAATAAAAATAAAAATACTTGACCAAAGTATCAGCAAAGAATTAGTGCTAGCAAGATTTACAGTATGTTTGGTATTGTTGGCTTTCAGTGAACGCCAGTTTTAAGGGGACACTGTGACTAGGCCAGCCCAAACATACTCTCAAATTTTTGACTACCTTTCCAACAATATTCAATCAATTCAAGGCAATAAAGGAGAGAAACTTACATATTATTGAAGGCAGCTAAAATTGGACCATAAGAACGAAACTGAAAAAGTGAGAATGATAGAATGGGAAATGAATGTAATCAAGTGATACCCAATACATTCAAAGAGAAGCCATATCACTGTCCCACCAGCAAATGTGGTTGCTGAAATGTTCTTGTTTCTCCAAAGTATAACATCAGCAGCTGCAAGACACAAATAAACAGACACTTGGAATACGTTCTTTTTCACAATTCATTTTGGAATAATAATGATACGATGATACATTTCCCGCCCCCCAGGAAATGATGAATTGGCTTCTCCCAACGCAACAGTCGAAAACTATTCTTCATCAAATCACCAATAGAACGCTCCTCTGTCTCTGTTTGGTTTCTGTCATCAGTTCCAGAATCATTTTCACTGCTATTATTACTCAAATGATTGTCATCAGTTTTTAATAAAGTTCCAGAATCAGCACCCTCCACTGGTTGCAGCATATTTTCCTTTCCTCTCCTGCAGCACGTAACAAAACAAAGAATAAAATCTTAATTGAAAATTAAACTGCAAAAAAATAAATAGTTAGTTAATTAATTAATTTTTGACTAACTCTTTTGAATTGTTGATATGGATAGACAGGAAACGAAACCAAAAATTGTGACGAATGATGTTTGCTTGTTTGTTTTCTTGTGAGAGAAATATTCAAATCCCGCAAATGAGACCTCAAAACGCGCCCGCTTTTATAAGTTCTAAAGGATCTCCCGCCACATTATGCTAACATGGGATTAGTTTTGATTCATAACTCTCAGTTTTGGTTTGGATTAAACAAATTCAAATAATATTGTCATTTGTAAATGATTTTGTCCATATAAATTTATATAAAAGATTGTATTTATAAGATTATTGATTAATAAAATAAACATTCATTTACGATAAATATATTTAATTATTACATCCCTAATATTGTTGCTTGAGGGTTATCAATGATAAAAAAAAGTGTTTTATAGTGTATCTCTCTTGAGATCTGTAAAATTTTTAGTTTATGATAATATTTATAAAAAAGCATACTTAACACCTCTGCTATTATATTTGATTATCGGTTGACTGTTAAACCCATTTTCACTCATGTAAATTGACACTTATTTTACTAATTTTATTTTAATAATGTCATAATAGGGTCAAAATAAAATAGAAGAATGGTTCTTATTGAAATCATATGAAATACTTGCAATTTTTAAATCTAACAAATCTTGGACAATGAAAACACAGATGAGAGAGGAAAATTTCGTGCCATTTTGTCATTTGTAGACATATATAGTGAGAAAAATTATTGCCCATTTTTTTTCCTATTTTCCTTCACTGTTGAGGCAAAAAAAAATGAAGATATTAGCTTTAGTTTCAACGTCAACACAAAAGATTTATGAATGAATTCAAGGCATGTATTTTTTCTTGAACCATTTTCTTTGCAAATTTATTGATTTCAGATTAGGTTTATTGAATTATTTTCTATTTCAAGTGGGAAAGAAGAAACTTATTTTTTTGATTTCTAAAAACATCATTATTCTTGAAAACCTAATTATTTTAAAGTAGTGATTTGTTAATTTAGAGTTGATTTAGTGATGTTTCTACGACTTTTACTATGTTTGTTGGGTTTGTGAGTTCTGCTATGTTAATACCAATTTTATTGAATTCTTTGATTTTGAAATTTGATTATAAATGTAGAAATGTTATGCTTAGATCTACCGATTTGAGTACATAATAATTGCCATACATTCGTAATAATTGCCATACATTTGTAACAAATATTTATCGTTAGTATTTTACATGAATGTGTAAGATTTTTAATATCTCATATAACCAAATCACATAACATATACATACCAAAATATAAATATGCATTGTTACAAATGCAATATTCTATAATCTAATATTTTCACAAAAACTCTTTCGGATCCAATCTAAAAAATATATATATGCATAACAATGAAAAATAGTATATACCTAAAATAGTTTCCAACAATTTGTAAATCACGAATTCTTTATTTGGGGATGCAAATTAGTAATTACCTAATAATGTATCAAATCTAAAAGTATTTTTAAGAGAAGAAAATATGAGCATAAAACTCAATGAATAGATATATGACATTTAATTGAAAATAAAATACAAGAGTAAGAGTATTATATTTAAAAATATAATAATTATAAAATTTCAGTCATTTATTTATATTTAAACAAGTTATAGAAAAACATTCTTATATAAAAATCTGGAGATATTTCGATAAAATCTGAGCTCGCTTAAAAATTATCCCATAAAATATCTGCCAGTGCGCCTTTGTTAGGCATCTCAAACTTATTAATGAAATTTTTTACATTATCAAATAAAATTAAGTTATTAAATTCACTCATTAATATTTGTCAGGATAGAAAGTGCGGTGTTAAACACTTATTATATCTAATGTCCATTCCTTTATCTCCTCGTAGATGATGAGGAGGAAATGGTAACTTTTCTTTTACGTCTTTCTCTAGTAAAGGCGAAAATGCATATATATAAATGTAAACATAAATCTGAGCACAAACGCACTCACAATCGAGCATTTACCCCAAAGTCATAAATTATGAAATCGTAAACAAATCTTGACATCATATTCATCAAATCATATATTTACAGATAACGTATACAATTTTTAAATCATATTTTCTTATAAATCTACTCTTACTCCAAAGTATTTCAATTTCAAATTCATATTCATAAAGCAATTCATAAATTCAAATTACATAATACAATCAAACATTTAAATTTATTTTATTAAAAAATATTAAAAATAAATTTATATTTATAAAATATTTAAATTTATATTATTGACAAATATTTAAAAACAAGCACATCTACTCATTATTCATAGAAGGGTCAACATTTTTGAAATATAATTTCTTTGCTACACAAAATCCCTTGTTGCTGTATCACTACCTATATAAAATTTATTAATGTACTATGTTATTATAAGTATGTGACTTTGATAAAATACATGTAATGTATATGCTTCTAGTTGACATTTATTAAAACTTTGAGTCAAAATTTTTATTTAATGTATTGAAACTATATCATCTTCATATCATAAATTACTTAACTTTGTCGATCTATAGAATATATCTTACCAAATTCAATTACCAAAAATTTTCTAGAATAATTTGTTTTTACTTATACTTATCCCCTAAAATTCTTACTATTTTTACAATGCTAATGAATACTAATTCTTACCTAAATATAATACTTCATATTAATCATTATATCAAACTTGTAACGTAAATTTTTTATACCCAAAATATGTATCAATGTAACACTAAATATTTGCCCAAAAAATAAATTTACCATATGATCATTTATATCGACATAATACATTAATTTTCTTCTAATCATTATTAATTATATAATATTTAATCTAAAAAAATCATCACTAAATACACTAGATATACCCATAAAATCAATATTTCTTACATCAAAATCCATATTAAATTTTCTTCCAAAAATTTAATCATTTTGGCAGTACCACAATTTCACCTTATTTATCATAAAATATAAATTAATTATCATCTGACATAAATCTATATTTATCTACACATCTTTCATATCAATTAAATATCAATATACTAGCAATTCATAAATTTTCTATTATATATGAAAGCAATACACAAGCATACATATATACCCCAAAATTTGGTCACTTAGATTTTTTAGCATCAACATAAATTTCATACTTCCTGCATATTTCTAACATGATTCTAAGTTTAAAATAAAGTTAAAAAAACTTACTAAAATTTTTCTAAGCACAAGTATGCCTCCTTGAAATTTTTTCTCCTTGAATTTCTCCTTAATTGAACCGTAAGTAAAGATCAAGAAAATCCTTGGTGTTTGGCTTGATTTCTTGGTTTTTCTTCCTAAGAAATCTTCTTAAGACTTGTCTAAGCTAAAATTTTGTTTGTCAAAGGAGAGGAAATAGGTTCACGACGGGGGGAGGAAGAGAAAATTGGTGGATTTTGTAGATAAATGGAGAAATGTAGAATTGTGTAGAAAAATAAAGATTTTGGGCTTGGGTCTAAACTAAATAAATTAGGCTTATAATATATTTAGTTCATTAAAAGTTTATTCTTATCTAAAAGTGAAATTTTAAAAATATGTGGAATTCAAAACCCCAATATATATATATATATATGCATATATGTATATATATATATATATTAAGATTAAATATTCACAATTTTAATTTATTTAATCAAACTATGGATATTAAAAAAAAAATTTATTAAATATTTTTTTCTAATAAAAATAAAATATACACATTTATAAATTACAACTACAGTTTTGAGACATATGTTCAAAATTTTATAAAACAAAACATGATAGGCTATTTCTCAAAATTCTTACTATGTCTTAGATGAACCACTCAAAGTTGTCTTACTACTAACTATATCTAAAAAAACAATCAACCACAAGGGTAAGTAATTAGAAATTGTTTAGTAAGAATCCAAAACTCTAATAGGTAAGTATTCAACTTAATCCATTTACTAAAATAGCACCTCTATCATATGAATAGTAATTTTTATAAAAATTTAGATAAGAGTTCACCTATATATGTAAACTACACTACCTATAAAGAAAACTAGAACACTTTCAATATTATTCAGTAACTACTTACTGCTTCTTTAACAGATATCAATACCACTACACATTGTCTTTTAGCATGTAGAAGCATTCTGTTACACATTTTTTTTTTCTCACTCTTTTCTGTTCTATTTTTATACCATTCTAATTCTATTTATTCTATTTTTTCAGTCTAAAGTCTGAATTCTATTTTTGTATTCTATTCTAATTTTGATTTATTTTATTCTGAACCGGTCATAATTAGGATAATTATAGATCGTGGCTACAATTTTGACACAATTCTCATTCTACACATTCACAAATAAATTCTGTTCAGATTGTATAAATTTTGTGTTGTCATGCCACTCCAGCTAGGGCCCACACTGGAGCCACGTCTTTCCAAATATGGCCAATACAACTAATTCTGTTATGAGCTAGCATTACCGCACAACTAGGGTGTGAGGGAATTCTATGATCTACAGTTATTCTAATTATACAATTTTCTTTTCCAACCATTACTATCACTTCACCTTAACTATTCTCAAGGGCATTTCAATAATTTTATATTAATCATAATAACCACATATAATACATTTTCATAATTTCTCATCAATATTAAAAAAAATTTATACATGTTACTAAATTACACAAATACAAATACATGTACCCATAATCAATAATCATAATAAAATAATGATACCTATTAATATATATATATATATGTGTGTGTGTGTGTGTGTGTGTGTGTGTGTGTGTGTGTGTGTGTGTGTGTGTGTGTGTGTGTGTATTATGTACTATATTATAACGTCATACCATACACTACGATTAAAGCATACAATGCCATCAAGGTATTTTAAAATACCTTAGTATGGCGATGGATGTTGATGAAATATGTCACACATTGCAATACAATTCATTCTATTTTTCATAACCGATCAAAATCATTTCAACATTTCTAGATTTCATAAACATACCCATTCTCCACCAATGGGATTTAATTTAGTATATTTCATAACCATATCGATAAATTAATATATTCATCAAAACATAACAAAATAGAACTTATATGATTATTCACACTCCTTAATGACTAAATTTTTAATTATATCATTTTTTTAATGTCTTTTATTTTTATTCACCCAAGTCAAATTCTACTGATTCTAATATTTTTTAATACATTTATAAACATATATAAACATATCATAAAATAAAATTTAAGGTTACCCAAATAGTAACCAAAATTATCATTTTACCATTTCTCTGTTTATCTTCCATTTTAACCAATCAAATCAAATCCAGTCAATTTTGTTGTTTTACCATACTATTACTAACACATAATCTTCTCAATAATTAGTATGCAATGCCTCAATAAACAATACCACTTTTTTATTTTTCTTCTAATTTATACATCCAAATCAATTTATACCAATTTTTTTTTTATTTCCTAACACATTTATACATATTTAAACATATCAAAATATATCAAAATCAAGCATTTAAGTGTTCTATAAATAGTGATCGAATATGTCATAATATATAAAAATCAAATTTTCTTTCTTTACACAATTCTATTAACTCCAATTTACTTTCTAAATATTCAATTTCATAAATTATGCATCAATTTCACAAAACTCCCAAATTATCAAGTTAGAGTTTAGGGTTCTTATATCAAATCTAAAAGTGATGGCAATTACACCAAATTCAAGTTAAAAATACCTAAATCACCATTTAAAGTCATAAAACCATCATCAAAACCACTTTTCAATAAATTCATAAAGTGTAAGTTAATGAAATCAAAAACTTTTACTGTTAAATTAAAACTCTTAATGCATAGAATAATTTTTTTTTTCTGTAGTAATACATGTAATTAGATGAATTGTGAAATTTTACTTGATTTTTTTAAAAAAAATAAAAAAATTTGAAAAAGAAAAAAAAGAGTGATTCACAACAGGAGAGAGAAGAAACAAGATAAATTGATCTAATTTTGAAAAGTCAAAAAGTCTTATCCAACTTAATGTTTTTGAAAATTACTCTTACCTAATAACTTTTTAAAATTGACATTTAACTCCCAAGAAAATTATGAGACTACCTAAATTATTTTCAGATTTTTTCAATTTAGTCCATTAGTTTTAATTCTATTTTTTTTTCAAATTTTTCATGAAAAGACTATTTTATCCCTAAATAAAGAAAATTAATCATTTTGGTCCTTTTTTTTATTATTTCTAGGAGAATTCACATTCAAATTTAATTCTCATTTTTTCTATATCTTATTTACAATATTTATAAGAGTTTTAGATGATCAAAATTTGGTAGAGTCCTTCCGACTCTTGGCGTAATGACCATTTTGCTCTTATCAGCAAAATTGTCTATTTTCGTCCAAAATAGTAATTTTGACATTTTGCTCTTTCCTTATAACATGCTTTATTATACTAATTTACATTCTCAACATATAGTTTAGTCAATCAAAACTTAATTAAAGTAACGATTTTGCCCTTTCTTTCTAATAGTATCCGTTTTAACTAAATTTCCTTCAAATGCATTTATAAAACTTTTCTTCTATATTTCTCTACTCCAATATTGTTACTATATCTACTTTAATATGAATATAATAGTGAATTTAGACAATACCTAAATTTAAGAATGTTACAAAATAGTCTTTACAAAATTTACATTTTTATTTTTACCCTTAATGATTCATTTATTTTTAAATTACAAAATTATCCTAATAAAATTATATTATGACATTCCTAAGGTTTTAGCACTTGTACAACATAAAATATAACATAAAATTATAAATTTTAATACTTGAATATATAAAAAGAAATACTACACATCTTATATCTCGATTACATGTCAACTAAATTTGTATATACTCAATATAGTACTCTTATAAATGTAAAATATCATAATGTATCCTGAATATATGTATAATGCATCTAAAAGGGTTTCAATGATTTAATATGAATTCTATAAGTAATTTTATGTTTTAAAAGTATTTTAAGTTCTATGTAAATACAAACATTTACAATAAGTCACAAAATTTGATTATAAATAAAACTTTTTTTGACCTCTGTGTTGCTCTGCATGGAATACATAATATGGCTCCTCCATCTCTTGTAGAAATCCCACAAAGTTTCCTTAGGCTCTTACAACTTTTCATAGAAATTGAAACTTTTAGTGAGTCCAAAATAATCATTTTATTTTGCAAGTTATGATTAAAAAAAAAGAAAAAAAAATAAGAATAAAGACAACTAGAGGATTGCTATATACATAGCAAATTAAAAAGAGGAAGATAAAGAGATAATGATGAAAATGTGAAAAAAAAAAAAAGGTTAAGCAAAGTAGTTACAGGTTCTTATGAGCATGAACAATATCTAATAATGGAGATAAATAGAAAAATGGGGTTTGAGAGTAATTGAGAAGAAGATAAAGGAATTTGGTTTCCTATATTTAAGCAATTCCTTATTATATAAGTCAATTTTATTTACTTGTATATAAAATACAAACATCTAGATTATCAACTTCTACATTCTTGAAAGTGCAAATAATTTAAACAAGGAAATTCTTATATTTTTATATGATTGAACATATAATTTTTTTAATTTTCTATTTGTTTTATGTTGTTCACTTGCTCTTGCTAGTTATTGATAATTCTTACATCATTAATGAACAAGAATGCAAAAAATTTTGGATTGCTCACTAATTACATTTTTGTGTATATATGATACAAAATATTAATAATAGCAAGATGCAACATGTTTATGAGGCAGAGATAATAATTGAAATGGAAGCTAATTTTGGCATATGTGTTTTAATTTTAAAAATGAACTAGTAATTATAGAAAATGATGATGCTAATTTAAAGATGTCAGACTACAAATTTGATAATGACAGGCTAGCAATGTGTCAGTTGAAGACTATAATGATGATACCTTAATAAGAAGACATAAAAGAAATACTGGGGGATTTTAGTTTTGCATGGATTCAAAGGTAACATGGAGTTGAATGTAGGTTAAACATTTCACATTGTGTATGACTTCACAAAGATTTTTCAAGTGTTTATAGTTAAGCATAGATTCAAGTTGAAGAGGATTCAGAATGAGAAATTAAAGCTTACCTATAAGCGTACCTTTAACGATTGTGAGTGTAAGATTCATGCAAGTCCTACTCGAGACAAACAACCATTTTAAATTAAAACATAGAATTCTATACACAATTGTATAAGGGTGTTCGACAATTAAAAAGCAACACCAACTTAGATAATGGCTCAGTTTCTTCAATTGTTTAAAGCTAATCTTGATATTGACATCAAAATAGTTGCTAGTAAATTGAAAAGAAAATACAAGGTCAATGGCCCTCCAATTAGACTATACAAGGCTAGAAATAAAGCAATGTACTTGTTTGGTGTAGATCATATGACTTTTACAGAAAGTTGAAAAGGTATTCAACAACCATTACCCATACAAATTCAAGTTAGTTGTTGATTTGTAGATTGATTAGGCTTTTAGAAATTATAATCCCACATTCAAAAGATTCTTTATTAGTTTTAATGAGTAAAGAAAAGGATTTATACAAGGATGAAGACCATTCATAGGTATAGATGGATGCCATCTCAAAAGACCATACAAGGAGTTTTGTTGGCTATTATGGTTGTAGATGATAATTATTGAGTATACCCGTTAGCTATTCTATAGCAGAGAATGAAAATCAACACTTGTGGGGTTATTTTTTTAAAAAATTATATGAGCAAGTTGGATTAAACGAGGGTCAAGGTTTATGCTTTACAAGTAATAGTAAAAAAAGGGTAATTAATGCACTTAAAATCTATTTTTCTTGCTTAAATAAAAGGTTTTGTTGTAAACACATATATACATATTTTAAGCAAAAATTTCCAAATGTAGTACTTAAGAATTTGTTTTAAAGTGTTTGTAGAAATGGTAATTTAGTTAGTTACAACAAATACATGGACAATATTGAGAAGATCAATGAAACATTACACAAGTGGCTTCTTGATTTTCTCACAACATATTGGTGCAAGCATTATTTTGCTCACTTGGTGAATTTTACACATCTAACTAACAACATGACTGAGAGCTTTAATAGTAAAATAAATCAATGAAAAGATTGCCAATATTAAAAATGTGTGAAGAACTAAGGAGAAAGACAACGAAGCTTGTCCATGACAAGTATTTTAATTTCTTATTACCTATTTGTTTTATACATAATTTTTTTTTTTTTGCTTTCATTTGAGCTTAGTTCTAGGAGAAAATTTTGAAGCTTTTTTTGTTTTATGTCAATTTGAGAAGGAAATGATTCTATGCTAGAAAGCCTTTTCTAGTTCTATTTGTCACATTTTTTAATTTCTAATTTTGCTTGGCTTGTTTCTATGCTTTTGGTTTTGCTTCTCTTTTAATTTTTGGAAAGAAAATAATTTTTTACGACATGTATTTCAATTTTTTATTTATGTTTGCTTTGTACATAATTTTATTAGTTAAGAGAAACTCAAATGTTAAAAGTGATTCTACATGTCATTATAGGTATCAAGCAATAAAAAAATGGGATTGCATTCTTCCACCTCTAATTTAAAGAAGAATTGTGAACTTTATAGAAGTAGCTAGAAACATGGATGTGGTGTTTGGGGATGGTAATCTTTTTGGTGTTGGTGGATAATATAGATGGCTAGGTTATTGATTTATGAGCAAAACAATGTGATTGTAGGAATTAGCAAATCTAAAGCTTGCCATATGTGTATGAAATTTGTTGCATTGACACTATAAGGGCAAATGTTGAAAATATATATATATATATATATATATATATTCTATTCTTACTAAGGATCCATATTTAAGGACTCATAAGGAGTATACATGTAGAACTCGTTTTTTGAAATTTAGGGGTAAATTGGTCATTTTGTACTTACACTACATTTTCATATATGTGCATATTTTATAACTAGTTGGCATGTAAGTAAGGTTTTTATTTATTTATTTATTTGGAGGACCTAAATGTAGAAAAGAGAAAGGGTTAAGAATTTTGTGAAATTAAAAGTCAAGGGCCTAAATGAAATTTGCATAATTTTTCCTCTCCCCCATATTTATCCATCTTTATTTTCTTTCTCATTTTCCATTTTCCTCCTTATTCTTTCTAAAATTTCAACACATTTAAAGCATGTTCTTGTGAAAGTAACCTTACAAGATCGTTTCTAAAACATTTAGCTTCATAGATTCTTAAAAAAATTAAAGAAAATTTACTATTTTAGTTACAAATCTACAAGTTAAAGTACATGAGTTTTTAAGACCCAAAGCTTAAGTACTAGGATTTCACTATTAAAATTTCATTTTCATCACTTGTATGGAGCTTGGGTATGTACTTTTGGACCTCGAATTCTATCAATTTCGTTTTTAATTGAGAATTTATGATATTTATGTAAATTGGATATTTTAAGTTATTGTTTAGTTTTAGTAATTGAATTAGATTATGATATTTAAAGTTTAATAATAAATTGTATGAAAATGAAGAAATCTTACTATGTGATTTCATTGTATGAAAATCGGTTAAATGGCAAGAAATTTTGGTGTTGAATTAAATTTAGATTTTTATTTATATTGAGTTAAATTTTATTTTAAGTGATATATTAAGGCTTAATTTAAGTTTAAAATGATTATATTTGAAGTATAGAAACTAAGTTTAAAATTTAGTTACAAACCGATTTGAATTGGGCCAAATTTGATATCGATGGAGAATGAAATCAATTTTCGTTAATTTTGACCCCCTTATAGTTTCCATGATTTTACCATAAATAGAAGCACTTTTGAGTATAGTTTATAAAAATAAAGTTGTAGTACTCTTAAAATGCTTTCCGATAACTACTTATAACATTAATTTAAAGTTCAATTGTTATGTTAAAAATAGCTATTTCTCAGGATTTTCATAGTTTTTGCTGTGCAAATCTTCAAATTGGTGCCATGACTTTGTGCAAAGTTTTTGTTTTTTAAATCTCGATTTTACTATGGCAAATACTGTAGTATGGGTACTGTAGCATATCACATCACTAGTAACTTGGAGTTGTATCATTGAGTATGTTGTCTTCGAATTTTGTAAGTTATTTTTGAATCTTTAAACGACCTCTAAATTGAGTGATTCAAAAATGGTTGGAAAGTTTAAAGAATATAGTTTATTTTTTAAAAGAATATGTTTCGAAATTTTAATGTAATTACTTTCAAAACTATCAAACTACCCTTAAAAGTCAACTTTGACTAAATGCCTTATTAGTTATCATAGATGATCTTTTATTGATTCGAGTCTTAATCAATGTGTCAACTTAGGAATTTATGTTCATCATACTTATATATTTCACATTGAGGATAGATAAACATTTTATTAGAGTTTAATTTCTATTAAAAATGCATATTATATTCTTTAGGCATAAGCACTTTAAAAAAAGACCTAAGTCAGCGTGATAACAAATATAGGAGTATATACCCTTTTTGAGTTGTGAGTGGACTAATTTTGTTATCAAATTATTCAAAACTTACAATTAATTGTTTTAAGCAACCTTTTAGAATTGATGAAAATTTAGGATATATAAACTAGTTTAAATAATTATGTTAACATATGGATTTTGGATTATTTGTGGTTTATATGTATATGGCTTTGATTTGTCAAAATAGCTTTTGGGGCATTGGTATTTATTTACATGATTGACTTATTAATTTTATATATTGGTGATGAGACTAGTGGGCCAATATTACTATAATACTACAGGTAGATAAGTAGTTATGGATAGATTTTTGTAAAGGCCGTCTAAGTAATTGGGATTTTCAAATACCCTATGACAAAACTTTAAAAGGTAGCCTAAGGGATTAGGCACTGAGTGGAACAACAATTGTGAAGAGACCCACTAGTGATGGTGTTGGATACATCAATACCATATTGATTCGAAGATAGTACGATTATCACTATATGCTATTCAAGTTAACATCGGTGATTCAAGCAAATAATTTTATTAAAAATAATTTTCTTATAAATTTACTTTTTTAAATAAAATGATGTTTAAAAGATTTTTATTAAAAATATATTTTTTATAATTAATAATTTTATTAAAAAAAAATCACTGGTGGTTTCGGGACTTATCCTTGGTTAAGATAATACTTGAAAAAGGAGGTTAGTTTGAAATTGTATTACAAAAGGAACTTTATAGGAATAAATTCTATGTGGTATAAAATTTTCTCTTTAAATAAAAGACTTGGTTAAATGATTATAATCTCTTAGGGTATTTTTCATAATTTCTATGTTTTGTTAATTTGCTCATTAAGTATCCTAATATTTACCCCCCTCACATTTTAGTCTCAAGTTAGACAAATGAGCAAGTTCATAGTGGTGGCACGTTGGTTGAGTTTCTCTGAAAATTTTATCATTTTGATAAAAGAATTCAAGACATGTCATGGTTAGCAGGTTCCAATGGCTAAATAATTTTGCAACGTATTTTGATATTTCAATATTTATACTAAAAATGTTATTTAAATTTGGATTTTTGAAATTTTATAAATATACATGCTTTATTTTGGTGTAAAGTGTTATTAACGTTTTGAATTTGAAAGATTATATTTGTATATGTTCATATGCTTTTCAATTTGAAATACTTAGTTTAATATTTAAGAGTATTGTGGATTCTCGTGAGATGTTCCATGGTAATGGGGTATAACTTTAGGATACACAGCGATTGTCACATGGTAGCCCTTTGGGTCAGAGCATGACAATATAACATTTATTCCATCAAAGATTAAGTGGCCATTAATATTAGCTTATGAAATTGAGCCATCACAAGTGAAGAGACCCAATTGGAAGATCGAAGAATAGTAGAATAAGAGAAATAGATGAACATAAGAGGATGAAGAGAAGTTGCTCAATAAGATGCACATCTTGTAATTAGTGAAGGCATAACAAGAGACCTTGTAAAAAGCTAAAGGAAAAGAGAGTTAAAATAAAGATATCATAGGTTAAATTTGTAAGCAAACTAGTATATACATGTAGCGAAAATACACAAAATAAACAGTTTGCTTTCTAAGATCCATGCAACAAACCCTAATGTTATCATATGTATATAATTCAATATTGTAAATAGGTACATACCTCTAGTTAGACGATTTTTGTCAAACCAAGAATATAGATCAATTGTCTCTGCGTCTCGATGATATCCACACAATCGAAAATCTAATTGGAGTACTAACTCTTATGACTTGAGTGCGTGATGTTTTGTATATTTTTCTTTTCTCAATAGTAAAGATGCAAAAACAAATCTTAAGCATTCCTCTAAAATGTAAATATTACATATTTTATTACTATTTTAAAATTTTAATTTTAACTTAAATTATTTAATTGGGCTTTCTTATAAAACCCAATTTATTTAGTAAAGTAGACACTAATAATAAATTTAGTCTAACTTTTATACAGTGAGCTTAATCAAAATTAATACCAAATAGTTTAACGAATCCTAAACCCATTTAGGATTTTATATATATATATATACTATTCTTGATATTAATGTGCGATTCAATAGGTTCTCTTTAAATTAATAATAATATTAAAATCTAATTTTAGTATTATAAATAATAAGTGGCATTTAGCAACACATTATAATCACCCAAGTGACAAGAATGTCAGTATTTTGACATAACTTTATTCTTAACTAATTTTACCTTATAATTCAATTCTTTTATTTTATATATCTTAATTGATCATAATGTATGAAATGTATCATTCTCATATAATTTAATTTTATATTTATTTGATATCCTGAGTAAATTTATTCTATCCAATAAAGTCAATATTACATATTGGCTTATTTAAGCATGATCATGTATTTTTTTAAAGTTTTACTCAATTAAAAGGCACAAGATATCACTTCCATTATATAGGGGGGATAAATCATATTTTGATCACATACATCCTTCTACATGACTTATAACATATTTAATTATTTTTCTTTATAATATATCTTCTTACAGATGATGTTCAAAAATATCAAAATATATTATTTTTCATATTAGAAACTATGATGATCTTAAGTCTAAGAATCACATATACCATTGTCACTATAATAATCATTTATGACACTCACATAATAATCCATGTAGTATTCTTGTGATGGATCAGTTTAGTATATTAGTTTACTAACTTATACCTATATATTGACTTGATATCTCATATTATAATACGCATATATTATTATCAATCACTATACATATTAGTTTCTATACATTATTGTTTAATCTATTTACAATAGTACTTGATTAAAGATATTTAAAAATAATGTCCAACTAATTTAATTTATTATTTTAAGGATATTATTATATTTATTAAATACACAGATATATAATAATGAAATAATCAAATAATATATATAAATAAAAAATATCATGATATAAATATACTAAACATCTAAAATACTATTAAATTTAGGATATATACTAACAAAATTTTGCATTATTTAGTTTTCTAATAAGATTCTTTGGCTATAAAAACTTGTATACTTGCACTGACACTTTTTGTTATAGGTTTCACATGATCTTGATATTGTTGAAACATGATCTTTAAGTACACATATGCAAAATCAAACATATACGTGTTTACGTATATATCAAATAAAAATAGTTTATTATTTCGTCATTATGAAACTTAAATTGACAAGTTTGTATGGTAGCTTAATTTTATTAGAATGCATGTTAACTTAGCCATACTTGAGAAATGAGTTATGTGAAAATCTAGCATTACATACTTGTGCTTATAATTGCATGTAGGACCAATATAAGGTTAAAGCTAACACTCATTGCATGTTTTTTTTTTGAAAAAGTATTTTTTTTTAAAAAAAAAAAAAAGTATATGATACCTTATATTTTGGCAATGGATTTGTAGATAGTGCATCATTAATGTATAAGCTTTAGGTTTAACTTTGCCATTTTAAATAAACATTTATTTGTTTTATACTATTATCACGCCCCGATCCACTAATCAAAAAATATAACAATTACCACACACCCCTTAGGTATACTTATCACTGGTATCCTGCACAAATATATAAGGTTTTAATATCTCATATAGCCAACTCACATAATATGTACATACCAATAATATAAATATGTATTATTTACAAATGTGATATTTTACAATCAAGTACCTCCATAAAGTTCTTACGAATCCTTTCTAGAATATATATATATATATATACACACACACACACACACACACACACACACACACACACACACACATATTAATGGACTGATGACCTTTTATGAATGTGTTAAATATGAAAATATTTTTAAGAAAAAGATAACGTAAGTATAAAACTCAGTGAATAGAAAGATGACAGTAGTTATAAGAAATTTTTGAATTTCGGATCACCAAAATCTGATGACTTAAATAAAATAATCTAAAAATGACCTTAGTTCCTCTTTAATTATTGTTAGGGCTTAATAAAATTTTAGAAAATATTAGGCAAGTGTATAAACAGAAAAAATATTAAGATAAGAGCACATGGTTTAATTCATTTAAGTATATCCTCATCTCTCTCTCTTAGGCACGAAAATATCTTTCTCTCTCTCTTCTTTGCATTTTGTTTGATTTTTTTTCTTTAATCAACAAAAATATAAGGAAAGTTTGGTTTTTAAGCTTGGTTTAAGAAGGAAAAGTTGACTATTAAGGTGAGAGCTTCATTTTGATACCCTAATTTTAAGATGTTATGGTTGTTGAAATTTTAGTTTATAAGTTTTTATATTGTTGATAGTGAAAATAGTTAGAAAAGAAGGAAAAGAACATTATTTTGGTGGAAATTGTATAGTTAAAGTAAGAAATGCAAAACCTTAATTTTTTTGACAATTGAGGGTTTGATGATTGGTTGGTAATTTGGTGAGTTTTGTTGAATATGTGCATGGTTGAGATAGTTAAGCATGAAGGATGATAATTTATACAAAAATATTGGAAGAACCTTGTTATACATGTGTATAGGTTTCGACTATTGTTCATGAGGCTTTTGTATGCTTAAGTTTGATATGTTTTGTTATAAATACAAATGTATAAATTTATTAGGGAGTAAATAGAATTTGTAGGAATTAGGTTGAATGTGTAAAATGGAAGAAAAATAGAAAAGGACAAAATTGTTCATTTTAAGTACTGTTCATTTGGTGTTAAATTATGTTATTTTGATGTGTTTATGTGTTAATAATTGTATTGTAAAACGACAAAATTGGTAGGAATTAGTTTGAATGTGTAAAATAAAAGAAAAATAGAAAAAGGGCAAAATTATACAGTTAAGGTACTATACATTTAACGTTGGGTGATCATTTTGGTCAAGTAGATGTGTGTTGGTTAATTAAGTGTGCACGTAAATGATTGAAAATTTATTGCATGAAAAAAAAAATGTTATTACCAGAGAATGATATGTATATATATATATATATATATATATAGAGAGAGAGAGAGAGAGAGAGAGAGAGAGAGAGAGTTGTGTGAAGTTAATAATTAAGTATTATTTATATTTACGCCTCATTTCATCAATATCCATCATCGAAAGAAGTATTTTAAAATATATTTTCAGTTTTATATGTTTAATGTAAGGATACATTAATATAGGTGTGTATGTGTCTATATATATATATATGAATTAGTTATTATTACTATTATGAGTATTATTTTTATTATTGATTTGGTGGTACATATATTGGTAGGGGTTGTGATGTAGCTATATACATAAATTTATTTTATATTGGGACGAAATTACAGAAATGTTACATATGTGGTTATTAAGATTTTAATAAATTACCAAAATGCTCTTGAATAATAGCAAATGGTAAATTGATAATATGGATAATATGGATATATGATGAATCGTGGAGAGATATATAAGTGACCAACGTTCTTGTGGTAAAATTACTGAATTTCTTTACATACCAGCAGAGTCGTTTAGGACGAAACGAAATAATGATTTATTATTTATTATGGTGCTCTTTGGGACATGTGAAACCTACAATCGTCCTTGTGGTATTCGAAATTATATGTGGAAACCACAGCAGTCCTCCATGGCACCTTTGAGCATGTTGAACCCATAATAGAAAGCGGCAATTCACCATGGCACCCTTAGGGTTATGTTGAATCCATAGTGGAATTATAAGTGTGCATAATTTATACATATATTGGTGTACAAGATGAATAATATGGTCACGATCCATAGTTTACCTAAATATAACCAGTCAAATAAAAAGATAATAGAATAGTAGAAATAGAATAGATAGAGTGAAAATTGTATTATACTATGATTATTCGTAATATCCTAATTGAGCTATTAATTGAATAATTTGAATAAGTTATTCCTAACTGGTTATTATTGTAGCATTGAATATATAGGATATGTTATTGTCCTGATTAATTTTTTTTTTGTAAGGTTGGAATATTGTGATTGCTAAATTATTTTCTTGAGCTTTGTATTTCTTTTTGAGTAATTCTAAATTACTCATTCTATAGTTGAAATAATTTTCAAGTACAGCTAATAGGGCGATAAAACCGAATAAATTCTTAAGATAGTGATCTGTTAAGAGAGTTAGACATACAAGATTTTTGTTGTTGAAACAATTATATTTTTGTTATAAACTGCATTTTTAACATATTGTACATATTAAAAATAGGTATATATGTTGAATTGTGATAAGTGCTTATTTTGACTATAATAAAAAAAAAAAATTAGTATTTTTTTTAAATATCTGTTTAAAAGTCATTATTTATTATTTAAATGGGTATGAGAATCCCACACTATATCTTGAAAAGATAGGTATAAGACACAACAACAAATGGCTTTAGTGCACGTGAAAGATTGTTAGAGGATACCCTAAAAGTCATTTGTATTATCGACTTCAGAAATATGTTTATTTTCATAAATGTAAGTTGTTTTCATTATTTAGTCATGCATATAAATAAAATACATTTGTAAATTATCTACATAATTCATTTAATGGTTAAATAATATTATTAAAATCGTTCTCTACAAAAGTGATATCGATTGAATAGCGATAGCATATAGTAAGCATACTGAATGCTTTCAATGAATATCATAAGATGATATTAGTGTAGATAACGTAATAGTTACATTATTAGAACATTAATATGAATTAAATTATTAGAGAACTATTTATTCAAACATGACCATAAAATAATAAATCACGTGGTATTATATGTAGTCAATAATTTATCGTGTAATTATATTAGTGTGCAATATTGTCCTTTATCTTGAGATATCACTATCAAATTTGGTACAAATGTATATGGTTCATATGATATATAAGTGTAAGAATATCCACATCTTATATCATAAAGCCAGTTTAGTAATGTGTTGTTGACTTGATGTATAATATTAGAGTGACTGTTGACTTGATTTAAATTCGATTTTTCAAAAAAATATTAATAAATAACTAAAAAAGTAAATTTTTAATCAGAGTGATTCAATGTCATACGAAAGAATTCGTAGTGACAAATTCAGTGCATATAAATCTATGGTTTGTATTTATGTCGATAAAGAATTTTGACGTGTTATGGGCCCTAAATTGATTAGGATTAGATAACGGAAAGACTTTACCCACACCGTATGTACAATTGAGATAAGGATTGATGAAATTTGACTTCATTGTGGATTAAGAATTATGGCACATTACTATATATTAACCATAGTCGTTGAATAATCAAATAATTTAATTAATCCAAAAAGTTTAGAATGAGTTCATGACTATTGCATAATAAATCTACATAATCACACTAATAACAAAAGATAATGAAAAGTATTTGGGAAAGAAAAATATTATCGGTAGCGAGGTTAGTACCTTTGAGATAATATTTATACCAAAATAAATATATCTAATAGTTATATATATATATATATGTTTATAAATTCTTTGAAGTATTTAAAATATATTTTTTTGGATTTGCATTGAAATATAATTTATTGTAAATTATATGGTCAAATTGATAATATTGATTATCAAAGGACTTAAATAAAAATATACAATTATACAATAATTACACATATACTTAATTATATTTTAGTTAAAAATTAGTTAAATGTTTTTATTTAAGTACTTAGACTTAAATGTATAAATAAAAATTATAAACTAATATCTATATTATCCATGACACATAATCACCTTTTAATTAAAGGTGAGAGCAAATTTAAAAACACATGAATAATTCAAATATATACATATGCTTACTTTGTCAAATTGAATTAAAAAGTTTTGCGATAAACTTTAGAATTCTCCCAAGTTGGCCAAACTTCTCCAAAGGTTTTTGGAGGTGCAATTTGTGGCACATATATGAAATATACATACATATAATATACCATGTGTTTGTGAAAATATTTCAATAAATATAAAATTTAATTTTATGTATGTTATTAGTATTTTAATCCAATAAATGGTATCAGAGCAGCTTAGGATTAGTATGCATGCTTGATTGCTTGAAAAAAATGATAAATTGCATAAAATCACATCATCTGGTCACCATGCCTTCCTTGCTAGAAATTTGAGTTTTCAATCTATTCTAAATGGTTTAAAAGATGCATAATGATGTATTTAGATCATGGATGTACTAGCTAGGCGTGTTATGTGATGGTATTGGTGAAAAACTAAAATTGCATGCATGTAGGGTACATTCGGCTAAGGTGAAAATTTTCTATTGTAAAGTGTTTTCAATCAATTCTCATGTGTTTGAATGTTTCATGGTGCTGAATTAAACCTATATGTGTATTGATTTTGGTCGCAAATCAAAAAGAATTCAAAAAGAGGAAAATTCGGCTAAATGGAAGGTATGCATGGGAAATGGTTTTCCATGCCAATTGGATGTATTTAGATGCATCAGCTTGCTGTTTTGAACATATTATGATGTGGTTTAAATGTTGTAATATGTTTTTAATATGATTAGAACATATTGGATGAGTTTAAGTTACATGATGGAATGGTCACATGCGATGTGATTTTCATTCACCAAAACGGATTCCTTTTAATGTGTTAATGGCCATTATGGAAGAATATATGCTGGTATATGATATCATGATACTTGGTTATGTGATGCATTGATGAAATATTGATTTTCATCAGAAAATGCATTATGTTTTGAAGAGTTAAAAATTTGGCACATGATTCCTTGTTGTCGAAATTTGATTTCATCAACATATATGCATGTGTCATGGTGGTTTACGCATGTATATGGAATTCATGGAGCATGGCTGAATAGATGTATTTATGAAAATTTGATTTTCATGAATGATGCATATACATGTATATGAGATATATATGTATGTTTCCATATGTGAGCCATTATATATGTTGGTGATAGAAATTGTTTTCATGGGTTGTTTATGTGTTTAAATTAGTTGAACACATGTATGTGTCAAATGTTGATACATGACACACACACACACACACACACACACACACACACACACACATATATATATAATGGGATTATGTATATGTGTATGCATGAGTATATGTTATGATATGTTTATTTGTTGTTGGAATTTACCATATGCATGTG
Organism: Khaya senegalensis; assembly: GCA_032402905.1. Classification (NCBI taxonomy): domain Eukaryota; kingdom Viridiplantae; phylum Streptophyta; class Magnoliopsida; order Sapindales; family Meliaceae; genus Khaya; species Khaya senegalensis. The sequence goes on along the minus strand of CP135551.1, from coordinate 4,861,904 downwards.
AATGTATGTGTTTAAATGTTTGAATACACATATCCATGCATCATATTTTGTCATGTATGTAAATTGGATTTCATGCATGATATGATGCATATTCGTTATGTGTGGTGTTCTTAAGATATATGTATGCATTGGATGTATGTGTTTGTGTTTATTTAAATAGAACACAAAGATGATGAGCATAGTCCTATATATGATATTTATGTGTATGTACATTCAAGTGTGGAAAAATGCATAATAATATCAAAACAAAATATTAGACTAGTTCAACAACACAAACATGTATAACATGGTTACTAGTTGGACTAGTTATTAAAAAATTGCAAAACCAACACAATAAATATTGAAAATTACTTATGAGATAAAAATTTTCAAAAAATTCAAGCAAATCAACAAAAGTTTCTATAACGTGTAAAATATTACATGTACATTAATAATTAAAAAATTATCAATAAAATATACATTAAAATATTTTATTTAGAATAAAATGTGTATATATGTATATATAATATACATGCTAATGGTTAGTGTATATTTATTCATGAGATGAGTAAATAAATAATAATTAATAATTTGCATGTTTAATATATGCATTTGATACATATGAGATTAACATGTAAATTGACTTCTTGCTAAAATTGTTAAATTTATGCCTCTCATGGTGAGATAACAACAAGTTCTATGACTTGATATTGTATTCTAAAATTCTAAAATGTTAGAATTGCAATATTGATATTATAGAATTTAGTTATTTGGTTCTTGAGTATATATTTTGTCTTGACCAAGATTTCTAGTATGTGAGGTTTAGGTGAGAGGTACATCTTGAGAAAGTACAATGGTTTGAATTTAATTGGTTTAAAATACCAAAATTTTAAAATGTGAAGTGTATGAGACTAGAACAAGGAAAATGAATCATATCTTACATGAGATACAATAGGAAAGTGTTTCCTACTTATTGAAATTAGTTGATCAAGATTTTAAAATATAAAGTTGATTAATTTTAAAAAGAATTTGATTCCCACTAAATATAAATCACCAACGAAATTTTTAAGTCCTGACTTAAGGAGTGTAAGATTAAAATTAAATGGTAGGAGTTAATATGATTAGCATTGTTTGATTACTTTTATAGTGTTTAACTATTATTGCTCAAATTATTTAGACATACACAAGACACTAACTGATACTTTCTATTCTTATAGTCTTTTATACTTAAAATATAAAAACATATAAAATATCAAACAATGCTCTTTTGAGAATATTAGACAATAATGTTTTGACATAACAAAATTTCAAGGATTGATTAAGATATCTTAGAATAATTCTAGATTTCGAAAAACATGGCTATGTTTTGGAAGCTTCTCTTCCACTTAAAATAAATAATGATGCTTCATGTGATAAACATAAAGCATATGTCCATTATCCTAGATGTTTTTAATTTTGTGCTTTCCTTGGTTATATTTTGTATTCATGGTTTTCCTCCGCTGTAAGTGAGGGTGTTTAATTTACTAAAGGTATTATCCTCTTTAGACAAAAAAAAAACATAAAGCATATGAGAGATGGCACGATAATAACCAAAAATTTTGGGGATACACGTTGGTGTCCATGAATAGAAAGGTTCAGATCCAACATGAGAGAATTTACAGTGCTTTTGATATTCTCACCGCTCTATAATAGATGTATGGCGATAATTCTCGAGTTGTGGAATATGAGTTATGTGCTTCCCTCTTTAACATGGGACTTAGGGAAGAAGTGCCACTGGATAATCATGTCATCAAGATAATAAATCATTTAGAGCAGCTAGACGAATATAATATGGTTATACCTAACCGTATCAAGGTAAATTTGATTCTTCAATCTCTTCCTCTTAGTTATAAATCGTTTATAATTAATTATAATTTGAACAGAATTCAGTGAACTCTTCTTGAGTTGCTCAATGAGTTTTAAGAATATTACAAGCAAATAAATAGAGGGAAAGAACATGAGTATGTCTATATGGCTTTTACTAGTAAAACTAGTAAGAAGTCAAAGAAGCCAGCAAAGAAAGGACCAAAAGTTAGTCCAAAAAAGAATTTTAAGAAAGTGTGGTCTAAAACAAAGAAAGCCAAAGACAAAGAAAATTATTTTCATTATGGGAAATTTGGACATTGAAAAAGGACTTGTCCTCAATACCTAGAAAATCTTAAGAAGACTAAAGTAGATATGTATAATTGTTATATGATTGATTATAAATAAATGTTATTTCAAATAATCAATCTTGAATAATTGATTCAACAGTTACAACTCATGTATGTGTCTCGTTGCAGGTAATGTAGAATAGTTCTACATTGTAGAAGGGTGAAATAGTAATGAGGATGGTTAATGGAGCAACAGTTGCTGCAAAAACCAGAGGATCATGTTTTCTCAAATTAGTGACTGGACACATTTTGAGTTTAGAATATATGTTGTATTTTTCTAAAACCAATAAAAACATCATTTCTATTTCCATATTATGTCAATTTAGTTACACTATACAATTCAATAGGAATGAATGTTCGATACATTGGGAAAATGTATTGTTAGTAAAGCAGTAAATACAAATGGTTTGTATATATTTGAGCTGTGCAACATAGGTTCTATTAAATCTATTATTAAGTAAAAAGCTTGAAATGAAATAAATCCTAAAATTTTATGGCGTCATAGATTATGTTATATTAGAGAGAAATGCATAATTCAGCTTAGAGAAAATAGAATTTTAAGTCTATTGGGTTTGAAATCCTATTTAACTTGTGAGTCATACTTTTGAGGTAAAATAACAAAATCTCTATTTAAGAGTAAAGGAAATAGAATTAGTGTAACATCCTCAAAATTAGATATTCCTCTGAAACCTTAGTATAATTATTTTATAGTATATTTTAAGTTTTGAGCTGTAAAATATATAAGATAATTTTTGAAATTCTGGTTAGAGCAATTTTAGTAAAAAATTGGTCAAAATAACAGTAAAGCGCAAAACTCTCATTTTGGATGAGTGTTGATGGATCAAATGAGAGACAATTGAGTTAAAGGTTGTATTTTAGTTATTACTGAAGAAAAATATAGGTTGGATAATTTTAAAATGGTAAGAATCGCTAATTTGTTGAAAAAAAAAAAGAAATCACAAAGGTCGGATTGAAATCCAAATTTCTAATAATATTAGAAATATTGTTAGAAGTATGTAGAAAGAAACAAAATCGAATTTAGATAAGAATACCCTTAGAAAAGAGAAAAAAAATGACCAAAATGACCAATTTTCTTTCTTAGGGGCAAAATAGTTATTTCATAAAAAATTTTTGAATTTCGTGTCACTAAAATGTGATGGACTAAAGTGAAAGAATATGAAAATAGTCTAGGTAGTCTCATAATTTTCTTAGTAGTCAAATATAAACTTTGAAAAGTTATTGGGTAATAATGTAATTTTTAAAAATATGAATGTAGATAAGATTGGTTGACTTTTCAAAATTGAAGCAAATAAACTTTTTCTCTTCTCCTTGCAGTGAGTTACCCATTTCATTCTCTTTTAATTTTTTGATAAGAAATCAAGCAAAATCTCTTAATTTGCCCGTTTAATCGCGTTACTGTAGAAGAAAAACTTGTTCTACACATCGAGAACTTTAATTTGACAGTAAAATTTCTTGATTTTATTAAATTTTAGTTTTTAAAGTTGTTGAAAAAAATTATTTAAATAATGATTTTATGGATTAAATAGTATTTTAGATTTTTTTAGCTTGAATTGGGTACAATAGCCATCACATTTAGATTTGAGGTAAGAACCCTAAACCCTAACTTTGTAATTTAGATATTTTGTAGAATTGATGCCTAATTTATGAAATTGAGTGTTTGTAAAATAGATTAAAGTGAATAGAATTGTATAAATAAGAGAAAATTTTAGTTTATTCATAATATAACATATTCGATCACTATTTATAGAGTATTTAAATGCTATTTTAATGTGTTTTGACATGTTTAAATGTGTATAAATATATTTGAGAATACATGGAATTGGTAGGAATTGGTTTAGATGTGTAAAATGGAAGAAAAATAGGAAAAAAGGCAAAATGGTCCATTTTGGGTTATTGTTTATTAAGTGTTAAATTATGATATTTTTGATGTATTTATGTGTTAATAATTGTATTGGGAGTAAATAAAATTGGTAGGAATTAGTTG
>CP135551.1:4809984-4842838 GCA_032402905.1 Khaya senegalensis | reverse complement strand
AGAGTATTTTTATACTACAACAATTATATTATAAAATTTTAAAAGTTTAATATAATTTTTTTAAAATATATTAATGTTATTTATTTAAGTTAATTAAAATTTATATTATTAAAAATTTAAAATATAAATTAGTAATTAATATAAATAAATTAAAATAATTAAAAATGGTTAAATTAGCATTTTAAAGAATAAATAAATAGGGAGTAGATTTATTTTTTAAATAGACATAGACAACTTTTGGTCAAATGAGAGTAAGTGTGTATTTTTATAAAAATTTATTATAAATTAAAATTACTACTAACTTTAACGTAGGTATTTGTTAAAATTTCTTTGTATTTTATTTAGTAATTTATTATTAAGGAAACCCACAAGGAAGGTAAACCTACTTTTTTATAAAACTTTACCACATACTAAATGTATTATAAATTTTAGAAGAGTATATCCTCTTTTTTAAAACACCTAAAAAGAAATTAATTAATTTTTTTCTTTCTCTTTGCTTTTTTTTTTTTTTTTTTCCTTTTTAATGAATTTTTTGATTTTTTTAAGTCATTTCCCATGAAACCCAAAAGTCATTCAATTACATAGAAAAAAGGATAGAGATCAATGATGGATAGGAAGAGGGAAAAATAGAGAAGATCAAGGGAGAAGGAGAGTAGGCAACAACAACAATAAAAGGTTAGAAATTTTAAGAGTAAAATAGTAGTTGTATTAGTACAAAATTGTTTTAAGCTGTGAGTTGTCAAATTACTAAAGTTTGATTAAATAAATAAGAAATTTTTGTTAATTTTAGTGATTAAAAAAAACTAAAATACTATGTATATAAATTTTTATACAGATTTACATAAATTAATAAGGTAATTTTGTAGTATTGCCACATATTTCATATTTTTAGAGAATTAAAAAATAAATTATATAAAATATCTAATAACAATATAATTTTAAACATCAATTTTTGTAAAGTGTATCTTGTATAATAATTTATATTATTATTGTTGTTGTTGTTAAAAATTAATAGACAACTAGACTTTACTATAAATAGGACGAATTAGAAAAGAAAATGGGGAAGATTTAGAAAAGAGATGGGAGAAAAATTAAAGAAAATTTGAAGTTATAAATTTTTATTTAATCATTTCATGTATTTTTATAATAAACACTAGTCCCTATTTATAAGAAAAATAAAATATAAAAGTTATGCTAAATAATATTAAATTAAATAGTATTATTTTTAATATAAAATATTAATTATTAAAAAATAATTAAATAAAATGAAACAGAAGAAATTAACGTAATTCTCTAGGATCTATTACGTCAATACTAATAAAAACGGTTCAACATTTAACTAAATTATAAATATGCACTGGTTATTTATTTTATTTATTTTGATGCCAGCAAACATATTAGTTGTTCTGCCACCATTTATTAATATAATAATAACAACAATAATGAAAAAATCAAAGAATTCTGACCAACGAAACGAAGGCCAATCAATACAGCAACCGGAAGAAAATAAACAAATAAAAAATTCAATGGTTCCATTTGGTCTACCACATTAACTATCAACACGCGCTTTGCTTTCTCCAGTTTGCCAATTGGTCATTCAGAACAAGGTCCAGCACAACCAGCCACTACCACCTCCCTCAAAAGTAAACGCCTCCTCAAATTTCTTATTCTCCATGATAATGCTTGCTTACTAATACTAATAATCATAATAACAATCATCCCACCACTGACCTATTCTTTCATTTTTTTTCTATTTTTATTTTTATATTGCTCCCATTATAATAATGTCACGAACCTTACGTCACGCACGCACAAGCGCGAGTGCGCTCTCTCTCTCTCTGTTGAGTCAACCAGTCTTTTACTGCAATCTCTAATTCTTGTACTACAAGTTTTGTTTGCCTGCACTGACAGGATAATGAACCATGCAATTATCAGCAACTTCTCCTCTTCCTCTACCTTCTGTTATGAAGATGATTATAGATGTTCGTCCTATTGCAACTGCTGCTGCTGCTGCCTTTTTACCGGAATCAAGACCAAGACCGAGGTTGTTCATGATCTTTTTAATTATTGTTCTGTTTTGCTCTAGACCCTCTACTCGTCAAGCTGCGGCTGCCTGCAATCAAAATGATCGTGAATCTCTCTTGGACTTTTTGTCCAACATATCCTTATTATCTCCATCTTTTCCATTGAATTGGTCTTCTTCTGTTGACTGCTGCTTATGGGAAGGAGTTGATTGTGACGATACGGATGGTAGCGTAACCCGTCTTCGTCTGCCTTCTAGAGACCTCAACGGCACTCTCTCTCCATCACTTGCAAATCTCACGCAACTTTCTCACCTTGATCTTTCACATAATCATCTATTTGGTACCATCCCTGCTGACTTCTTCAGCTCCCTCAGTCGCTTGCAAATTCTTGATCTCAGCTTCAATCGTCTGACCGGTCAATTGCCATCCAATACCAATGATATAATTCTTGTCGATATCCAGAATTTGAATTTGTCCAGCAACCGTTTCCAGGGGCCAATCCCATCTACTTCCTTCCTTCAAGCAGCTTGGAATCTGACCAATTTCGATGTAAGCAACAACAGTTTTACGGGTCCAATCCCTTCTTATATATGCTCCAATTCTTCCCTTTCTGTCAAGCTTCTGGATTTCTCATACAACGACTTCAGTGATCAAATTCCTTCTGGACTGGGCCAGTGTTCCCAATTGGAGATTCTTCGAGCAGGATTTAACAATCTCTCAGGTACAGTTCCTGAAGACATTTACAATATTGCATCACTGAAAGTACTTTCATTAGCTGTCAATCACCTTTCTGGACCCATCATTGATTCCCTTGTTCGTCTTACCAACCTCAAAGTTCTTGAGCTTTATTCCAATCGATTCAAAGGATTAATTCCCAAGGATATTGGTAAGCTATCCAACTTGGAACAACTACTCCTTCATGTCAACAACTTAACTGGTTCTCTGCCTCAATCTCTCATGAATTGCACCAAACTCGCAACATTAAATTTGCGTGTCAACAACTTGGAAGGTCCTCTTTCTGGTTTTAATTTCTCCACTCTCACACAGCTTAACACCCTTGACCTTGGTAACAATAACTTCACAGGCAGCTTGCCACCGAGTCTTTATTCATGCAAGTCTCTAACTGCTGTTAGACTGGCAAGTAACCAGTTAGAAGGACAGATTTCACCTGATATACTTACTCTGCAATCCCTGTCTTTCCTTTCGCTCTCTGAAAACCATTTGAATAATATCACTGGCGCAATAAAGACTCTAATGGGCTGCAAGAATCTCACTACAGTGATCATGTCCAAGAATTTTATTCATGAACAGATGCCACGTGATGAAAACATAGTAGACTCTGGTGGATTCCAAAATCTGCAGGTTCTGGGACTAGGTGGTTGCCAATTCAGTGGTCAAGTGCCCAACTGGCTTGCTAAACTCAAGAAACTTGAAGTCTTGGACCTGTCTGTTAATAGTTTTACAGGTTCAATTCCTGGTTGGTTGGGTAATCTAACAAACCTTTTCTACATCGACTTCTCTCATAACCTACTGTCAGGAGAATTTCCCAAGGAACTTACTGCATTGTCAGCGTTAGAATCTCAGGAGGCTAACGATCAAGTGGACCGAAGTTATCTAGAGCTGCCTGTATTTGTTATGCCCAACAATGCAACTAACCAGCAGTACAATCAGCTATCTAACCTTCCGCCGGCTATATACCTAAGAAACAACAGCCTGAGTGGCAATATCCCTTTTGAAATTAGTCGATTGAAGTATCTTCATGTGTTGGATCTGAGTGTTAACGATCTCTCAGGAAACATTCCAGATGAATTCTCAAATCTCACAAATTTAGAGAAATTGGATCTCTCTGGAAACCATCTATCTGGAGAGATACCTTCATCACTCAGAGGTCTCCATTTCTTGTCTTCTTTCAGTGTGGCAGACAATAATCTTCAAGGACCAATTCCTTCTGGAGGCCAGTTTGATACCTTCCCTTCCTCCAGCTTTGATGGGAATCCATGGTTGTGTGGTTCAATTGTGCAGCGCTCTTGCCCTAATTCACCTGGAACCAGCCATCCTGCTGCTCCTCACAAAGCCACAAACACAAAACTTGTTATTGGACTCGTCCTGGGTGTCTGCTTTGGCACTGGTTTAATTATCACTATGCTAGCATTGTGGATATTGTCCAAGAGAAGAATCATTCCAGGATCAGATCCTGATAAGACTGAGTTGGATACAATTTCAAGTACCTCTAATTTTGTGGTTCCTCCTGATATTGACAAGGATACCAAGCTGGTCATATTGTTCCCGAACAATACTCATGAAATCAAGGATCTTACCATATGTGAAATCCTGAAAGCCACAGATAATTTCAATCAAGCTAACATTGTTGGCTGTGGGGGTTTTGGTTTGGTTTACAAAGCAACATTAGCAGATGGGACCAAGCTGGCTGTCAAGAAACTCTCTGGCGACATGGGTCTCATGGAAAGGGAATTCAAAGCAGAGGTGGAGGCTCTGTCTACGGCACAACACAAGAACCTGGTTTCCCTGCAAGGCTATTGTGTATATGAGGGCTTTCGGCTACTAATATATTCATATATGGAGAATGGAAGTCTGGATTACTGGTTGCATGAGAAAGCTGATGGTGCATCTCAGCTAGATTGGCCAACTAGACTGAAGATTGCGAGGGGAACAAGCTGTGGGCTTGCTTACATGCACCAGATATGTGAGCCACACATTGTGCATCGGGACATCAAGTCCAGCAACATCCTTCTTGATGAGAAGTTTGAGGCACATCTTGCAGATTTTGGATTGGCACGATTGATTCTTCCATATCAGACGCATGTTACGACTGAGCTTGTTGGTACCTTGGGTTACATTCCTCCAGAGTATGGGCAAGCATGGGTAGCCACTTTAAGGGGAGATGTGTACAGTTTTGGAGTGGTCATGCTAGAGCTGCTCACCGGGAAGAGGCCCGTGGAGATATTCAAGCCGAAGATGTCCAGAGAATTGGTTGGGTGGGTGCTGCAAATGAGGCACGAGGGAAAGCAAGACCAAGTTTTTGATCCTATCCTGAGAGGAAAGGGCTTTGATGAAGAGATGTTGCAGGTGCTAGATGTAGCTTGTATGTGCGTTAGCCAAAACCCTTTCAAGAGACCAACCATCAAGGAAGTTGTCGAATGGCTAAAGAATATCGGAGTAACCAACAGAAATGAAACTAAGGGGTGGTAGAAATTGCCCTTCAACACATCTGTTGAACATATATGTATGGATACTTGCACAATATATGGATTTTGAATGCAAGCTTTCACTTCATTCTACTTGTGCAAATCGAAATTTATCATATAACGGCGGTTTAAAGTTGTATAAAGCAAGAAAATACACTTTGTGGTCATACCATCCTGGAAAGGTTATTAGTCACTTGCTGAATTCATGGTAGTGCAGTTTCACCAATCCTCTAAAGCATAGCTATATATCATTTGGCTCAAGCTATTGTCAAGTAGTTAAAGTTATACCGCGAATCACCAGACTCTCCTGCAGAGCACCTCAACAAATACTTCAATCTCTTTTAAAGACTTAACCACCTGTTTGTGCAATTGGCATCGAAACAAGCCCATATTAACCGAGATGGAAATGGCAGACAACTTTGAAGGTAGAGAAATGTAGTGACGAAATCAAACAAAGTCCAATTGTTTTGGCGCATATAGTAACAAAGTGCCATTAGCCATCAAACAAAACATCTATCCATGAACTTACGGCGGAATGAATAACAACGCTGCAACATAGGCATTCTGACAAACAGCTACTGTGCGTGATAAATAAAGACACGTCAACAACTACAATTTTTTAAAAAAATTTTCCGAATATTCATGGATAATTGCGCATACTTTCAAATTGTGACAGTTAAATATAAGTAACAGTGGTTAAAACGGGAAGGGAAGGATGGAAATAATTCTGTGTCCTATGGTGAAAGTGAACAGAAATGAAGTAGCAACAGCAGAAGTAGGCGGTGGTGTGGTGCTTGGCATGGATTCTCACTCTTCTCTGCGGTAAGATGTTTGCATTTTGAATTCCTGCTCTTTGGTCTTGTTCCTGGCCTTCTTCTTCTACAACGTCCTCGGTAATTTCTGTCTTCCTTTTTAGGGATCATAGTCAATCGAATAATTGGAAAGCACGCATGTATCAATTACTAATAAAATGCTTGTTCTGCTTGCAAGTTCACATATTGATTAGACATGGTCATTTTGTTAAAGTCGCCGTTCCTGCTGATCCACGGAATTATCTTCCCTCTGTTGCATTACTTTGTTTTGGAGTTGGTTTCATTTTCGCTAAATTTGATTTCTTTGGACAGCTCATGGATAAAACCTCCCTTCCTTTGCCTCCAAAATCAAATGCTCTTGAAATCACTCAGTTCTATACAGATTTGTACATGCGCCGAGCATTCTTTTCATCCGTCATGCCTTTCAAACCTGATGTGATTTTGTTTCTGGACAACCATTTTCATGGGGGACCTTATTTGTCAGATGAAGTGTAAGAGGCCTGGAAAATTTTATCTTTTGATTGAGAATTGTCTTCTTTTCTGATCCAATAATGCCCTTTTGCATTCTTTCTTTTCATGAATTAGATGTCAGGAATCTCTATGCCGTCTTAAGTATATATTTGGTTTGAGAAATGAAGAAGACAGAGACATTCAAGTTTACTATCTTTTTGGTAATCATGATAGCTATGCAGCTTTCCACTCTCAAAAACTGGAGGTATTATGTCATTCTATCATATTGTACTCTTTCCTTTTTCTTCGAGCTACACTTGGGTGGGTTAAAATCCAGTGTGCTTGGATGGAAAATAATATTGATGGATTGAAGAGAGATTAAAAATGAAATGACATCCTCAATGCCAAAATGATGGTTAGAGCCAGATGAAAATATGCTGCCAAGAAATATTTTCTAATATGAAGACTACTTGCAAATTGTACAAGGGATATCAGAAACTCAAGTATTATTATATAAATAGAACAGTTGAATTGGCCTACACCTTTTGGAGTTTTTTGGTTTTATGCATTGAGAATTGAGTGACTGGATTTTGTTGTCTACATATGCAACAAATTTCGTCTCTCATTTTTGACAACAGAAGCGCTTTCTGATACCTTCAATAGTTTTTCAATCATGGTTTTTGTGTTTACTGGTTATTGTAACTTATGCAAAGGAGTTTGGGAAGATAAATTATAAATTTGCAGCTGGAAAAATTGAGTTTGTTGTTGTTGATTCCCAAACACTAGATGGTAAATTAAGATGTCGCAAGCTCTTCTTTTTCTCATATTTATGCTCTTTTGTCTATGCAACTGCAGATGTGTTAACATGGCAATAGGATGAAAACTTATGTTCAATTGAGAAAAATAAATTTGGGTTTTTCTTACATTTTTTCCCTGAATGTTAAGCTAACATCTTTTGCTGTTGTTTTGGTATAACTCTTATATTGTAGAATTTCCCCAGGTTCTTTAGATCTTTCTAATACTTACAGAAATCACTGGTTGTTTATAATCCCCTTCCTTAAATCTTTAATTATCATCTACTTCTAGGAAATTTTATCTAACATTTTCGTTATGGCAATTTTTAGAAATACCAAGATAATTCATTTAAATATTAAGAGACAGCTTAACTGATCTTTATATTTTATAGATTCATTGCACTTTTTTTATTTTCGGTTTTGTTATTTAATTGTAAAATTCTATGATGGTTGGATGCAGTTTTATTAAACTGAAAATAAAACATATATAGACCATTTTGGATAATATGGTAAAAAGCATTTTGGACCTCATTTATTTGCAAAGTGGCATCATATAAGTGCTGTTATTTTAAAGAAAAGCCAATCATTATTGATTACTTCCAACCTTATGGTACATTATTATAATTATTAGCATTTGTTTTGTTGGCTTCAAACAACTAGGTTTGCCACCACCAAATCTGTGTTGTTTGCTTTGAACACTAGTTTTGTTACCTGTGGTTCTGAAGGGCAAATTAAAGATCATATAAGTGCTGCTATTTTAAAGAAAAGCCAGTTATTATTGATTACTTCCAACCTTATGGTACATTATTACAATTATTAGCATTTGTTTTGTTGGCTTCAAACAACTGGGTTTGCCACCACCAAATTTGTGTTGTTTGCTTTGAACACTAGTTTTGTTACCTGTGGTTCTGAAGAGCAAATTAAAGATCATATAAGTTCTGTTATTTTAAAGAAAAGCCAGTCATTATTGATTATTTCCAACCTTATGGTACATTATTACAATAATTAGCATTTGTTTTGCTGGCTTCAAACAACTAGGTTTGTCACCACCAAATCTGTGTTGTTTGCTTTAAACACTAGTTTTGTTACCTGTGGTTCTGAAGAGCAAATTAAGGATCTACAAGTATGATCTTGCCTTTGCAAATATTCTTTTTGCCTCAATGAATTGAAGCAATGGTAATATTGAAAACAAAGTATACAATAGAACTAATTACATTTTAAAGAGCAAATTGTCTTGAGCCAAAAAAAAATCATCTTTTATAGAGTTTCTTGAAAATTACCAATTGAAAGGATGTGTCAGAGGCTTTTCATCTATAAAATATTGAAAATGTTGCACCGAGAAAGACAAACTTCATTGTTGTAGAAAGAGGATATCATTGCATTCTTTATGGGCAATTATTTCCAAGGGCATATATGCTATCTTTGATGCAGCATAAAAATAATTTACATATGTGTACTTTTATACAATTAGGCCATCTTCCTTATTTCACTAATACTAGCAGTTATGCATATATTTTGCTTATCTTTAATTAGAATGCCATTCCAGGGTAAAGAATGAAGAACATGTTCAACTCTTCATTGTTTCAAACTTCTTATAATTATGCTCATATTTCTCTTTGGGAAATTATCATTTACTACTTCTCCTGAGGTTTGCCATTATTTCACTTACATGGCAAGTATCAATTAATAGGCAAATGCCTCTGCTTGTGTTAAGGCACTTTTATTACTATTTAACAAATCGAAGAGACTTACACCAGGGGAAGTATGTGCCTATAATTGATACTTTTCATCTAAAGTGAAACATTAACTAACCTGAGGGGAGGTAAATGGTAATTCTCCTTTCTCCTTACTTCTCTCTTTCGTACCCATTTCTTCTTTCCGTTGAGAAACTTAATTAATCAACCAATAAGTTCTACTAAACAATCTTCTGGCCCTCACAAAGCCAACATCCATAAGGTGGTATTTTGGCTTTTCGACAAGTAGTACTTTGACTTCCTTTACTGCCTTTTAGGCTGATGCATTAAATCATATATAGAATCTGTTCAATGAGGTTTGTGTTTGGAATTTGGGTCATCTACAGCCATATTTCTGGTTTCATGCTATAGATGAATATTTATTTCTGTATAAACTATATGTTTTTTTCTTCTGTTAACATTGTACCCAGGATTGATTATGGTAAAACACAGCAAGATAAATTCATGTGTAGTATACTTAAAATTGTTGATGAAAATTTTATCCATGAAGGAAAATGAAGTTGGCACATTGTTTTATATTGCATTCAAAATGATTCACATCAGTTGATAGCTTGTAAACAAATCTATGTTGCCCAAATGCTTAAACTAAGAAATCTTCTGAAATAATGCAAGTGGTTATGTCATCTACAGGACATCCAGAAGGAAACCTGGCTTCCACAACATGAGATTTTGTTAGAAATGTATCTGAAGGTATATAATATTGACTTTTGCAGTTGTGTATTGTTCAGCTGGCAGTATTAAAATCATAATAGTTCATAGATAATTTTACACTCCTCCAGATGTTCAATTGCTTCCAAGGGTGTTATGGACGCATGTTCCATTGTATCTTAGGGACTAAACTGCTTGTGCCGTGGTCGTAATTCCCAAGTTACCAATCAGGGGTTAATTTCTAATGCAAAAACATAGTTATTATATACTGTCACTGTTTATACATATTTATGTGCATTGCTTTGACTTTCACAGAATTTTCTATCGGGATGGTTACTTCTGTCAGTATTTGAACTTACATACATGTATTTGCTTCTTTCCATTTCCAGTGGATCTCACTTGCTGTTCATGATCAAGATATTTTGTAAGCTGCTTCCCCCCATTTTATGTGATGTTCTTGATGGAATCACATTCGATTGTGCTGGCTGTAGTAAGTGGTTATATTTGACAGTCCAGTAATGCAGGTACCAGAATTACATCACCAATGAATCATCAAACTGCTTGCCAGATTTGCTTAAACCTGTAAGTTCTCTTAAACAGATTCCCTACATAGTCTGCATGGTTATTGTGAAATCCCACATTGCTTGGGAATGGCCTAGGCTGTACCTTATAAGTGTTTTGCTCCTTCAACTACTACAAGGCTTTTTGGGGTTAGGATATAATATCCTGGGTGCCAAGAATAAAACCGCAAGCGGCTAGAACCAAGGCCATTGTGCCACTTTGAGTCGCTAAAGTAGACAGTATCGTGTTAGTCGGACCAAGTCATCACAGTTATGCTATCCTGATATTGATATGGGATACAAACTATAATAAATCTATGTATGAGTCCTATGCATGCCTGTCATTCCATAATGTCATCAAAGTTTATATTGTTAACGGCTCTAATGTTTGTGACATTTCACAGCGTTCCATCAATGATCTGTCTTTGATACAGAGGTCAGTCCTATGCACTTGTTTTATCTTGCCATGATCAGTGTACAGTGACCCTTGAATCAAAATTCAACGAAATTTGACTTATATATGTTTCGGTAAGGGATGGAAATTGATGATAATGGGCACCATACTGTTAGGACCTTAAATTGGCCACAGGGAAACTTGTATTCATCTTTAATGCTATTATCTGCTAGTAAATCAGCTCTTTCAAACACATCCAACCCGGAAGCTGTTTTTGCTCATCTGTGTTTTCTTCCAAAGCAAACATAGATTTATATATGGTAACTCTTCAAGAAGATGAATAAGCTCATTCTTTAAGGAGCAGTTAGGTCCTGTTCTAACCTTAATAGACTGATTATGTCAGTATCTTGCGCAGTTTATTGTGACCCTTCTCCCTCTTCTTGTTTGGCCTACTAATGGCGTGAATTTTTCATGCCATTATATTAATTTAGTGGAATTAGCAAACAACTGATAAGTTGCTACATATTTAAAGGTGGGACAAAAGAGAAAATTGATAATGAGATTTGTGAGTACAAGATGGTTTTGCATGCAGAAGGATCCATGCATCTTGTTCAGAAACACAGAGATACCACACCTATTACTGATTCAAATGATAGATGAGAGACAGTGGAAAGGTGCTAATTATTTAATTGAATGACTTGATTGTGTTTTGTTTTATTTTTGATATGCATATAAACTTCTATACAAATTCGTTTATACAAACTGATTTTGTAGTGTTGCATCATTGCTATATGTCTTGCATTTTCAAGATAGTAAAAGAAAGAATAAAAGAAAATAAAGTATACGAGACGTGGTATCAACATAACAATGCTACATCAGATTATATAATAGAATTTGTATAAAAGTTTGTATCTCCAACATTATTGTTAAGTTAATTAATGAGTGAATTTGTTGCAGGGGTGATGCTGTGATGCAGGCTACTGCAAAGAAGTGTTAACCAGGAGATGAAGTTGTGTCTGAACGTGGATGATCCAATGACAAAGTTAGCACCTACAACATGCAAATCAAAGACAAAGTTGATAATACATAGATTGCTGTGGACATTCCGAATACTTACTGTGATTGCTGGAGTAAATAGTCCTCACTACATGATGTTGCTGTTCAAGGATTGGATTGATCAATGATCGGTTTTCATCAATCAACCACAGCCACGGCCGCATGTGTGTGTACGACCCTGAGGTAGTAATCTAGTGCATTTAACTTTTAAAATGATTATATTCAGACAGTTTATAGTAACTGGGATAGAAAAATAAATAGATTATCTAAACTAATAAAAAAATTAAGCGAATGAGATTTGTGGGAATATTCGTAAGATCAATAGGATTAAAGTGTACATTTGACCAAATGGTAGGAGTTATCCTTTTTTTTTTTCCCTGTAATATGATCAAAATTATTGTATAATCAAGTAATGATAGTTGGAGACACAGCATCATGTCTGGCACCCCACCATAACTGATTTATTTATATTATCTACTTGACATTATTGATGGATATGACAATCTTTTTGAATTGGAAGTATCGTTTTCACTCTTGAAAAAAGAATTTCAATGTTTTCTCATGTTGTTGTGTAATTTGACAGTCAATTCATCAATTAAGCACTTTAAAGGCTGGTCTATCATTTTTTTCTTGGAGATAATTCTACAAATTCTATTTTAAAATTGAAATTGCTTTTTAAGTTTTGCACTTTTAGAATATCAAAGTTTGCTGCTATTTCTTAAGGGTATTCATTCAACAAATGAAAATAGCAAAAACATGTATGGTGAAACTATTTAAAAGTTAACAAATTTAGTTAATATGTAATCCTTGAAGATGTTTTAAATTACCATAGGACTATATATGTCACAAATTTATTCATTTTACTAAAAGTATCAAATCAAATTTATATAATTCATAAAAGATAATTAATTTAGTATACTTTTTACTAAAAAAATTTAGAAACAAATAACATGAGATTTTATAAAAAATTTAAGCAGAGATATCAAACTTTTTTCTCAACATCCGAGAGAATACTTTTCAAAATTTAGTGGCAAGTTTATAGAGGCATATGAAAATAGAATCTTGTGTTTATGTAATAAGAAAAACTTAGGTGGAATAGTTTTACTATATCAACATAAATGATGTGGTAAGATTATTTAATCAATAGAGTGGGAGAAATTTATTTATTAGTGGTGAATAAAAAAATTAAAAATAAATCTTATTTTAAATTAATGTAGTGAAAAAAATTTATGATATTTATTTTTATTTTTTCATTCATCACTAAAAAATGAATTTCTCTCACTTTATTAATTAGATAGTCTTATTACATTGTCTATATTGATATAGTAGAATTATCTCATCTAAGATTTTCTCGTAATATAATTTATACTTTTTGTCAATATATATATATATATATATATATATATATATAGAGAGAGAGAGAGAGAGAGAGAGAGAGAGAGAGATAGGGAGGGGGGGTTAGGACTAAGAATGTTTATCTTTTACATAATCCTTACATTATTTATGTATTATTAGATTAATTCCAATTGAATTGTTAAGATTACATTTCACATGTTTATTAATTATAATATATTAATTATATATATTAAATTTGATTTTAATTATTAAAAATATATTGATTCAACAGTTAAAAAATTTGTATAAAAAAATTCTATAAAATTAAGAAACTTCTAATTCTCTTATTTTAATTAATTGTACAAGTTGTAAAATAATATAATATCATAGATTTATTTAGTATTTAATTTTTAAATAAAAATAGAATGTTTTAAAAATTATGATTTCTTTTTATATATTTTTTAAAGCTTAGGAAATAATTATAGTGTTTTAAAAGTAAGAGTCTAAAATATATTTATATCAAAGTTTTGGGGTGAGTGTAACTATTCCTTGCCTTCAACTAACTAAACATTTTATATGTTGTAACATTATAACAGTATCACCTCATATGTAAAGTTTATGTAGAAGTTTGTATGTCTAACATTACTTTATATTATTTGTTAAAGTTTAGAAAGTATTTACATTATTTGTTAAAGTTTAGAAAGTATATGACATATTTTAAAAATGTGTGTACGTGAAATTACCTCAAACTTATATAAACTTGTATTTAAATTTCAACTTTACTGTAGCTGCTTGCTTTTGAGCCATTGCATTAAATAAAAGTGCGAGTTTGCAACCATATTTGATTCAGTATTCAAAATTATCTTCATGTTTAGACTTAAATTTATCTTTCTGTCTTGTGTAATTGTGATTTGATTTTCCTTTTTGAATTAAACCGGAAAATCAAATAAGAATTAAAAAATAGTGTAACAATTAATTATAGAAAAAAAATGTTATTACAAGCAAGAAATTATACACAATATTTAAGTTCACACTCCTCTCTTGCATTATATATGTCTCCCGAAAATATAAGAGGAGAGACAAAAACAAGAAAAAAATATTTACATACATATATGCTAGCTATTGAAAGACCTCCAGCATGTGTCTTCAGCTCCGCTGATCAATTCCATCGTCACCGGTTTGTCAAAAAGCATGCAACAATAGGCACGTACGTACTAAATAGTGCGGTGATAAAACCAATTAATCCAGGGCCCCCAAAAACCCTAATTGGTAAAAAAAAAAAAAAAAAAAAAAAGAATTGCACCTGCCTGGTAAACCACACCCTTCCTTATATAATACTACATAGCCTTAAACATATAACACAGACGTAATTAATTAATTAATTAATAATGGAGATCGAGGAGGAAACGGAGAAAGAAATAAAGAAAGACAGACGGAGATATGTCATTCATCACCATGAATATACCAGCAAAGAAGCCTGGTGGCGCAACGCCGCAATATATAGATACGTGCTCGTTGCTGCTTCACTAAGGAAGCACACTTTGTTGAGAATCCATGGCCCTTGCTTTTTGTTGGAGCCTTGGCTCCACATTTGTATTGCTGTAGCTTAATCTCAACCATAGCTTAAACAGCTGCGGAGGGGGAAAAAAAAAAAAAAGCAATCTCAGTGAAGAGCTTGAAGCCGCAAGGAGTAAAGAGTGGATTATGAGTATATATAGTAATATAGAAAAGCTCAAAAATAGAGGAAAATTGACTGTGATACGAAGTAATTGGGGAGGGGCATGAACATAGGCAAGTTCGAAACCAGAGGGATTTGCATGGTGAAATTCAGCCGCATGGTTTTCTAAGAAGGGGGAATGAACGTGGCCTTTTAATCTTTTATTATATATACTCGTATGTATATGCACACATAATGTATTCTACTGCATTTATGTATTTGTTGAGTCATATTACGGTACATGTATCATACAATTTTTTTTTTTCATTATAATACAGTCTGTTTCATTATAATTTTCAATTCATTTGTTATTGTTTTTAAAATTTATAAAATACAACGGAAAGAATTGGAACACCACAAAGAATCATATACTCTACTATATGTATGTTGGATTATGTTACAATACAGTCTTATGTATTTTATATCTTTTTTATTTTTGTCAATCCTTTTATTAATTATAATTAATATTATAGAATATAATTTATAACATACTAAATACATCAAAAAGTACTTTAAAATTACAATAAAAGAGTTTGGAATTACATGAAAAGAGTTAAAATGATTATAACAAAAGAATTGAAAGAAAATGAAATTTAGTATAGTACACCGTAGCTCTGCCCGTATTTGTTAGGCGATAACCGCAGGATTTAAGGTAATTGTATAATGTTGATTATAAAAGTGGCAAGGAAAGGTGGGTGAGCATGAAAAGAGCAGGTTTGTTGAACGAAGGTAAGGCAAAGGATTAGGTTTACGGGAACAAGGTACCGGCAAATTTACTTCTATTTCGGAGGTGGGACGTTGGTTTGGTTGGATTCACCCTAACTCAGTACCGTGTCTCGCACTCCCGTCTCTCACACGCGCACAAGTATATTATAGTAAAACTTTTATAATAATATTTTCTATTAAAATAACTTTTATGTGCCCGTAAAAAATTTTAAACTCAATTTAAATTAATTATAAATAAAAATAAACTTTACATTATAATAAATTATAAATTTTTTATATTCCATTTTAAATAACTTGTCTTTACATAATAACAATTATTTGTATATTACAAAAATTTTATATTATATTATATTAAAGAAAGAAAAATATTTTTTAAAAGTTATTTGAAACAATAATTTATTTTTTAAAATTATTATTATATTTTTGAACTTACAAGTACATAATAACTCGATCATAATTTATTTTTTAGAGTTGTTACATTTTTTTTTTTGAATTTATAAATACGTAATAACTCATTAGTATGGACATATTCTTATTGAAACTAAATTATTTTTACTTTTTCAAATATGTTTAGAGTTTTTTGGTATGAAATTTTTTGTATTTTGTACTATCACTCTTAAAGTTATCTCTTTTTTTCCTTATCTAATTGCAATAATAATTTTTTCTTTGTATAAAGCATACACAACCTGTTGTTCATTTGAATGATTGAGAAAAATATTAATATTCATTCAATTAGTGTAGTGAAATTATTGAATTTGATCACTTAATTCTATAATGATATTTTGATTATTATCTTCCAATTCATTTGTAACTATAATTTATTAACATTAGAGGTCCTAATTTTATAGTGTTTAAAACAATTAGTAATCGTATATAGTTTTATGTCAATTGCCAATACAAAAGTTGTATTTAAAATTTTATCAAAAACATTTATATTTGTTAGTTTCGAGACAAAATCTTTTAATTGTTCTAAAAGTAGATGATTAAAATGATAGCAATAATAATCTGTAAAATTTTTAATAATATTTGTATTGCACGACTCAATTTTATAAGTATTATTTGATAATAGGAATAGAAAACAAAAACTTTTATAAATGAAGTAGAAATCAACCCAATATCCTTTTGTCAGTTATAATAGGGATAAATAAGTCAATATTATACACACACACACACACACATAAAGCTCTTAGTTATGCCAATTAACTATAATATATTTAATATATTGTTGTATTTATTTTAATTTTTATATTTTATATTTTAACATTTTAATTTTTATGTTATTTATTTTAAATTTTGTATTAGAATTTTCAACTTTTTTATAAGATATATTCAATTTTATGCTACCATAAAAAAAATAAATGCAACAATATATCAATGTGTTATAGCCAAGTCCTTAATTATAGGATTTTCTTATTAGATTAGATAAGCAAATTTAACTAATATTTAATCTCATAAAGTGAACAACCTATTCTAAATATTTGAAAAAAGTTATTTCACATTCACACGTAAGTATTGAATCTCCAATCTTAAAGTCAAGCTAAGAAGGGATTACATAGCCAGATCTAATAGTGATTCTCAATAATTATTGGTGGATGATAAAAGATATATATATATAGAGAGAGAGAGAGAGAGAGAGAGAGAGAGAGAGAGAGAGAGAGAGTAAAGTAATATATTTTATTGGATATGAATAACTTTAACTAATAACAAACACTTCTCGAAGAATTATTTAAAGAGTTTTTGGAGAAAGACCATATGAAGGTTTTTGGGAATTTTTTTCTGCTATTTTTTTTAATGCAAGTTAGCAATTAAAAATTCATCAAAATGTGTTTTAAAAAATTATTAATATTATAAATAAATAAATAATAAAAATAATTATATAAAATCATAAATAACAATATTAAATATAAATTATATAACAAAATAAGATAAAAATTGCTGTGAGAAAAAAAAAGTGTGGAGGGCGTGGGTTGTGAAGTTTTTTTTTTTTTCTAATTTTTTTTTATTTGCATGTCTAAAATAAAAGTAAATATATAAAACCATTAACATATCACTTAAAGTTGAAAAAGGAAAAAAAAGAATGAAAGTATAAAAATATGAAAATAAATGAAAAAAATTTAAATTATTTCTTTGTTTCTCTGTAAGGATTGGTTTCGATTTCACCTAGGATAAAGGAGTGAATTCTCCCCGAGTCTTCACTTGTAAATAGGAGTGGTTGATTTGGGTACGGTCTTGGATGAAAAGGAGTTCTCATGAAGATCCCTATTATTCATGATAATTAGTGCATTGGAAATTTCAATTAACTTATTGCACAAGTATTACTAAAAAACAAAAAAAAAAAGAAAAAAAAAGAAGCAAATTTACATAATAAAAAAATCTAAAATATTACATTTCAAAAGCAAATCAAATAAGAAAATTTCCTTTTAACTAGTAATAAGAATGCTTTCATATAAAACACATCTTATGAAGGACTTTATTTAAAATATACACTGACAGACTTGAATTATACAGTGCTCGACCTTAATCAAGCCTATGGTGTCAACAAATATCCTAGTTATTTAGCTCAATGTCCCGATAAACAAACTCATGGCCAAGATTCGGAATGTATTTGGGGATTTTCTTAAATCATACTTAATATTTGAAAAGAAATTTGTTACAACTCAAAAGTTAACAATTAAAAATGCATGATATATAATATGTTAGAATAAAATATATCTATAATATTCAAGTAAAACCAACTAATTGCATTTTATCCCCAAGTGCGAATTGTTATTAATTGAAATAACATGTGCAATGTATTCAAAAGTAATCAAAAGAAGTTACTAATACAAGTACTATAGATTAATAACTATTAACCTTACATACTTTTTACATTACACAACTATGGATACAAAACCAAGATGTATATGCTAGCATTATAAGAAGAAAAACAAATCACAAAATATTTCATCCTTAAGACCAAATTTTTTTGCTATTTTTTTTTTATTGCCTGCAAAAGGTAATTGACTATTTGTGAGTTGTCTATTTAATAAGTAAACCATACAAGTATATGTCAATGCAAATATCAGAAAACTTAATATTTTCATAACAAAAAATTAATTAATAGAAATTTATAAAATATTTGCAAACAAAACATTGATATACATTTATAGTCAAGAACTGTTACCTGCACCTACAGTTACCTGAATTATAATCATATATACATACATTAATATATCATATTATACTTGTTTATTACATCAATACAAATTTCATCAGTAAAAGTCACATGTTTATCCCGGTGACTTGTTCAAAGAAAAATATATCAATAACTAAAATATTGAGGCAAAATATGTTTTTATATATGTATTTTTTTCTAATCACAAAATTCACATTGAAAAATAATTAAAACAATAGCATTTAACATATCAATTGATAGTAAACAATAAAGATTTACTTAATACAAAATAACTTGAAAGATATTGTTTTAATTCATTTAGAAAGAAAGGAAGAGAAGAAGCCGAAGCAAAAATTCTTGCAATAAGAATGACACCTACAAAGGAAGATCTAAATCTTAAAGATTAGGTATCAAATGTTTCGCTGCAACAAAAAAGTAGAACATATAAGAAAAAAGTGTAAAATTTGGAAAAGTTAACAAAAAAAGAAAAGAGACAAATGACAAACGAATGAGAGTAATACAGTCATAGTTGAAGGCAATATAGGTACTGTATATGATAAGAACTTCATATATCTCATGTGTCATACAAGTGATTAGGTTATTGATTCGGATGCTTTATTTTCATATTACTTTATAGGGAGATTTCTTTACATCCAACATTAGTGGTGATTATGGATGTGTTAAGATGGTAAAGGGTGGTACATCTAAGACCATGGATATAAGAGATATTTGCTTAAAGACTAGTGTTGGTTACAAATTATTACTCAAAGATGTCAAAAATGTTCCAAATATTTGTCTCAATCTAATTACCACTAGCAAGCTTGATGATAATGATTTTAGTAACCATTTTGGTGAAGGAAAATGAAGTTAACCAAAGTCTTTTTAATGTTCGATAAAGGAAAGAAAGATAACACTCTTTATGCGATGCAAGTGAAACTCAATAAATCAGACATGAAAGTAGTTGCAAAAGATTGTGATATTAAGCTTGGCATAAAAGACTTGGCCATATAAGTGAAATTGGCTTAAAGTTCTAACAAGACAAAAACTTCTACTTGAATTAATGGGGTAAATTTCTTAAGATTTTTGATTATTGCTTAGCTAAAAGGCCACATAGAGTAGCCTTTTGTAGCTTTTATCCTTCATAAAAAGCAAATGCTATTGATTTGATCCATACTAATAGATGCATGATGCAAACAAAATTTTGTAAAGATGCACTTTACTTTGTGACTTTTAATAATGACTATTCTAGAAAAGTATAGACTTTTCACTTGAATTCTAAAGACTAGATGCTCGAAGTATTTAAGGACTTTCATGTTAAAATAGAAAGAGAGACAATGAGGTAGTTGAAATATGTGAAGCTCAACAAAATACTGTGGCAAAGAGGATGAATAGAACAATTGTTGAAAGAGTTAAATATATGCTCTTTGAAGCCAAGGTACCTAAATACTTTTGGGGTGAGGCAATGCAAACTATGGTTGGTTTGATTAACCTTTCTCCTTCAACTCCATTGGATGGAACATATTTAATAGAGTTTGGACAAGGAAAGATATGTCTTACAAACACTTGCTAGCATTTAGTTACACAGCCAATGTTCATATCCTAAGGAGTGTATTTTCTTAGGCTATGTACCGAAGAATTTGGTGGTTTGCTAATAAAGAATTTGGGCTATGAAAAGCTAATGAAGAATCTAAGCTAGTAAAAAATATAAATAATAAAAATAAAATTCTAATTTTACATGGAAAAGAAATCTATGTTAGATAAGAACAAGGAAAGAAAAATAAAAACATATATACATGATGGCTTGCTTTAGTTTTTAAAACGTAGAAAAAACATAGAAATGCACATAAAAAATACATAGAATGAGTAAAGAAAAGAAAGAGTCTATAGAAGAAAAAAAACTGTAGGAACAAGAAGTACATGGTTATCCTTTCTTCTACATTTTTTCATAACTCACTAGGTGAGATCATTTTATTATTGCTTCTTTTTTTTAGAGCTAAGAATATTGTTTTTTTTATTTTGTGAGCCCTAATACTACCTTAAAGAAAATATTTTATTATAATCCCATTATTTTATAAAGTGAAAATGAATTTTGAACTATGGTCTTATGATTTTTCTCATTGTGCATTCTTCACATTAAAATTGGTGTCTCTTTTGTGGTTGTTTGATATTGTGGTGTTTTATTTTTTTCACTAATTATTATGTTATACAATCATATTTTAATCTCATAAAGAGGGAAAAGAACTACTTCACAAATGTACTTTTAATGGTTTCTTTCCAACAATAATTTTCTTTCTAGTATGAGAAAAATTATGTAATTTAAAGGTATTTTAGTTGCATATGAGGTAGTGTTTGTGTTAGATTCTATAATTTTTAATTGCTATTTGTGTTAGCAAACTAACAATTTGGTCATTAAGAGAAAGATAAAATAAAATGGATGACGATTAGTTTAGAAATTTATAACTTTGTATATAAAAGGAGTAAAATTATGAAATTTACTAATTATTAGTACGCACATTTTGTTATTTAGTTGTAATATCTTGCAATTCTATTATCGTGATATTATAATTTCTACCCTAAATCTTGTATTTTTTCTAAAGCCTTTGATACTGCAACTTTATGCTTACGGTTGTAGTTTTAATGCATTCTCTCTATTACACTAAGTAATAGCTTTTGAAATGTGATGTTCATGCTTTCTCTCTTCATTATTTAATCTAACTAATTTTAAGTTGGTTTAGCTATGTTGTGGTTCTACAAAATTAGTTTAAAGAGTTTTAAGATAGTTAAGAAAAATGATTACTAATTTCTTAGCATACTTTAATATTTTGGCTATAATTTGGGTTATAGATCTTAAATTGAGGCAATTTTTGATGCATTAGAAAGCTAACAAATAGAGCAACAATTTTTATGTGAACACTTCCCTAAATTATAAAAAAGAAAAAAATTAATCAAAATGAGTCAAAATAATAAACCCATCACTTTAGACCCAAGCCTAATTGGATGACTATATAAACTCTCATTATTTTTCATCTCTTTCATTTTTTTTTTTTCTCTTTTAACTCTAGGCTACAATTTTTGTTACTTAAAAGCTCTCTAATCAAACTCAATTACTTATTAATCTTGCAAGATTCAAGCTTTAAAAGGCTTAAAATATACTTTCCTCCTTGATTTCTTTATTGATTATTGATTATGGTTTAGTTCTAGAAATGGATTTTTGTGGATTTTGTAACTTAAGTTGCAGTAGGGTTTAAGGATGGATTATAATACTTGTTTATAAAGTGTTGTGAATTATTAAAGGAACAATGGAGTATGGAGACCCTTAAAATCATTAAATTTTATGAAATCTAAAATTTAAGAGTCTAGTAAATAGTATCTATGTTTTTCTTCATATCTTAAGTTTTAAAACTCAAATTAAGACACCATAAAATTCCATAAAAACTAAAGACATTAGAAAATAGCATATACAAAAATTAACATGAAATTCTACAGGAAGAATTCCTAGCAAAATTTTGAACTTAGGCTTTTCTGCAGGGGTGTGTAAGCTCGACAACAAATAAAGATTGTGTTATAACTTTAGTTAGAGTTATCCAAATCCTAATCCGTAAAATTTTGTGAACACTAAACATATAAGAGGATACCATGCAAACATTCAGCCCACAATTTATAATGATAATTTCTAGTAAATTTCAGAAGTTAACTTACCTGCAAAACCTTTATGAATTAAGAAGATTTCATGTAGTTTAGCTATAACTTGAGTTAGGCAATTCTGAATCTAGTTCTGTAAAATTTGTCAGTTATTTTATCACCTTAGCTTTTCAATAGGTTATTTTGAACTTGAATTGATATTATAGGCATTAATTTAAAAAAAAAAATTTATCAACCATTTCTAACATTGAAATATATTAATTTGTATTCTAGATTTGTAAAGGGCGCATCCTTCACCATTTTTGACATCGTAGTGGGTGTGATCCAAAGCTTGTCTTCAGTTATAAGTAGATGAATATGATTTTGAATGCTTATATTTGATTTGATTTTTATAAGTTGATTTTACTTGGAAACTCATTGGTTTGATCTAATGATTCATAATTTTGTTTTATGATATGTATCATTGATGAAATTTATATAAAAAGCACGTATTTGATTTAGTGAATAATACAATTGTTTTGCCTTAACTATTTTTGATTTTGTTATGGATTTTGAAGTTTAACTTGTATAGTTTTGTTTAAACCCCATAATATGATGATTATGATTTGATTGAGTATTCTTTATACTTATGTATTTTTGGAAATTATGGTTTAAATTTTGGCATGAATTTCTATTTTCAATTCCCTCTAATCGGGAGCCATAAGGGGTGGAGTACATATGTCCTGATTATACGTTTTAATATATGCATATATGAGAGGACCAGTATAGAGTGAGAAGTAAGAAGCGAAGAAAGATTTGATATCTAACACTCAATATCTATATATTTGTACATGTATTTCTAATATATTTAATTTTTAAAATTGATTTATAATTTTACAGAAAACATGCAATTGTTACATTGAAATGTTTTAACATTTTGAAAACTCTTTAATTATTCTACGAAGTTTTAGTTTTATACCTTTATGTTTAAAAACAAATTTGCTTAATATACTATATTTTTCATTTTCAGTATTTACTAATTCAATTTTCCCAAAAACTCACCCCTTCACCACACCTTTTAGTTTTACAAGATTCACAACCTAGGTTAACACTTGTTAGGGTTTCGAGAAGAGTATTGGGACGTTATGATACACTTGTTGTCATGTAGTGGTTTTTTTTTTTACATAGGTCCATTTGATTTGGGTATATGAGACCTAACGCCCAATGTTTTGCATGATGTATAATATTTGGTATAGTTTTTTTATAGCGCGCTATGACTTAGAACTGTGGCTTTGAGCTCTTTGCCCACTGTTCATCGACTTCACACTTCTTCACCTCTTATCAAAGCCCATAGTGTATGCATGTGAGTTATACTTCTATGATTTGTATTTATTTAAATTTGATGTTTATATATTCAGTTCTATATACAAGTTTTGTCTGAGACTTATAGAGGTAGGATGTCTTCATCTCCATTTTAATCACAATGTTGATTTTCTAAAATGTGACCTTAATGTTAGAGTTTTAGAATTTTCAGTGTTTATTAGGGAAATTGCAATTTAAATGATTATTATTCTTGATTGTGGAATGAAGAATTTTAAATCATGATCTTCACATATTTATAAATTCATAACTTGAGAAATTAGTTGCATAAAATTTTGATATTGTAAGGGCTCATAATAAACATGATAGGCTTTCATTTAAATAAAGTTTATGAAATTTGAAATTTGTTTTGACTGTTTTTATTTTGACAGTTAACTATTGTTGTAAAAATGTTTCGAAATTCTAGAATTTCATCACTTAATATAAGAAAATATTTAGAATTTGTTTAGAAAAGAGGTATGAGTATACTAAGTTAATAAATTTGTTCATTTTTTTTAATTATAATGCGTGCTTATTTTGTAGTTGACAAGAGATATTTTCTCTAAATTAAGGTAAATAAATATACACGATTTTCTTTAAGCTTTTAAGTTATTTTTGCTTTGTGAAATATTAAGTAAATGTTATTATTTTAAGTATTTGTTTTCAATATATACATTAAATAATGTTTGCTAGATTCACATTTTATGCTGGCTCATTTTGTGTCAAATGGCTAAATTCGATAAATAATAATTTGCGAGTGAACACTGCTTGAAGAACGGTGCAATGTGAAAAGTGAAATAAACAATGCACAATCCCCAAAATCGTGGTGCCAAGGTGCAACTAATTCAATGCTCGAGTGGGTGAATAGTATCTTTAGGTGAACAGTAACCTAACACCAAGTTAGCACCCGATTAGCAATTGAGTGAAAGATTTATAGAAAGCTCACTAGTTTCTTGCTCAAGTGGTGAACAATACTCTTAAATAATAACACATAAATAGTGCATAAATAGTATTTTATCACCAAGTTAGCACTAGCCAAATGCGTGAGCATGAATAGTAATATGTAAATAATAACTTTGTAAAAAAAAAAAAGGTTTATAAATTCTCATAAAAGTTTAATCTAGTGGTTGTGACATCCACTACATGATTTTGGTTTTTGTGAGTGAGAGAAAAAAAAAAAAAAACATCTTTTAGTGCAA
Organism: Khaya senegalensis; assembly: GCA_032402905.1. Taxonomy (NCBI): domain Eukaryota; kingdom Viridiplantae; phylum Streptophyta; class Magnoliopsida; order Sapindales; family Meliaceae; genus Khaya; species Khaya senegalensis. The sequence goes on along the minus strand of CP135551.1, from coordinate 4,818,029 downwards.
GAAAGGTTTTTTTCTCTATTTTTTTTTGGGGGGGAGAGAAACTAATTTATTATAAGTGAATAAGATTTATTTAGTTATTTCTCTTGAAAACTTTTTACAATATTTGCATACACCAAATTAAATTGAAAAGATTTTAGAGTTTTGATTATTATTCATAACTAGAAGTTCTAGTTTTATGAATGTGTTGTTTAAGGATTTCACAAAAGGAAGAAAATTTTAAAGTTCTAAAAACATAATAACTCGAAGGACTCAAGGGAGTTAATCTAGATCAAGATACAAGAGATTTTATTAGAAATTATTAGTTGTAAATTTTTCTTTACTACTAAAATATTGTGGTGGTTTCTATTAATAGCTGGTTCTTACAAAGAGTTCTACATAAAGTTTTCTTCGATAATAAATCATTGTCTATTTGATTCAAATTTACTTGTTGCTTTGGGGTTTTTTTTTTTTTTTGTGTTTGTGACCTTGTATTGTTAAATTGTTTGAGAATTATTAATTTAACTTTTTTACTATATAAAATACTTTTCACTCCCTTTAATAATTCTAGGGTCTAAGTGTAGGTAATTTTCACCTTTGTTTTAATTATAAGTCAATGTCAAATTGTGTAATTAGGAAAAATAGATAAAGAAAAATATATATTAGCTTAATATCAATAGTTATTGATATGTTATGTTCTACCCTGCTCACAGAGATAAACAGGTGACTTTAATTGGTGAAATTTTGTACTGATACATTATATAAATATGGTACGATATGTTCTATTGTTGCCAACTTATTGAAATAAGCAGGTATTAATATGTAATTATAATCTGGGTTATATAGTATGAGACCAATAACCCAATATATATATATATATATATATAAAATATTCAAAATTTTAATTTATTTAGTCAACCTGTAAATATCAAAGAAAATTTATATTAAATATTTTTTCTAATAAAAATAAAATATTCACATTTATAAATTACAATCATAGTTTTGAAATATATGTCCAAAATTTTGTGAAACAAAACATAATATGCCGTTTTTCGAAATTTTTGCTATGTTTTAGAGGAACCATCTGGAGCCGTCATGCCACTAACCATACATGAAAAATTAATTAACCGTAGGGGTAAACAATTGAAAATTATTTAGTAAGAATCCAAAATTTTAACAGGTACGTATTCAATTTAATCCATCTAATAAAATAGTACCTCTAACACATAAATAGTAATTTCTATAAAAATTTTCGTCAGAGTTAGTCTATATATATATTACACTACCTGCAAAGAAAATTAGAACACTTCTAATATCATTCAGTAACGACTTACTGCTTCTTCAATAGATATCAATATCACTATACATCGTCTTTTAGCATGCAGAAGAATTCTGTTACACATTTTCTTTTCTCACTCTTTTCTATTCTATTTCTATACTATTTCAATTCTGTTCATTTTGTTTTTTTAGTCTAAAATCTGGATTTTATTTTTGTATTATACTCTATATTCTAACAGTATAGTACACATCAGCATGTAAGCAAAACAAGTTAGTACATTCCATTTATTCTACTCTGATTCTAATTTATTTTATTTTAGACCGATCATAATTAGGGTATACTATAAATCGTGACCACCACACTCATCCTACACACATCCATTCCTCTATCAAATTGTGTACAAATATCGATTCTACCATAAGTTCAACATACCCTTTAAGGTACCATGGCATACAATCGTTTCTTACCATGGGTTCAATATACCTCCCAGGACACCATGAAGGACTGTCATAGTTACAACATGCCCTTTCGGGTATCACAAGGACGATTGTGGATTCAGTCTATCCCTTAAGGAGCCACAGTTAAAATAATAATAATTACGCTTCGTCATGAGTGACTTTGCTAGTGTGCAGGGAAGTTATATGGATCTATAATTATCTTAATTATACAATTTTTTTTTTAGAATCATTATTATCACTTTACTCTTAACTATTTTTAATGATTTTTCTATAATTTCACATTAACCATAATAATCACATATAATACATTCCCACAATTTCTTATCAACATTAAAAAGAATTTATACACATTACTATATCATACAAATATAAGTACATGTACCCATAATCAATAATCATAATAAAATAATAATACATATTAATACACACACACACACACACATATTTATATATTAATATATCCATATGTATTATCCTATAATGCCATATCATACACTATGATTAAAACATATAATGTTGTAAAGATATTTTAAAATACTTAAATATGATAATAGATATTGATGGAATATATTACACATTCCAATACAATCTATTCTATTTTCGATAATTGATCAAAATCATCCCAATACTTCTAAATTTTATAAACATACTTATTCTTCATCAATGGGATTTAATTCAGTATATTCCATAACCATGTCTATAAATTAATATATTAATCAAAATATAACATAATAGAACTCATATGATTATTCACACTCCCTAATGGCTAAATTTTCAATTATACCATTTTTCTAATGTCTTTCATCTTTATTCACCTAAGTCAAATTCTATTAATTCTAATATTTTATAATATTTTTATAAATATATATAAACATATTATAAAATAATATTTAAAGTTGCCCAAATAGTAACTAAAATTATCATTTTACCCTTTCTCCATTTATCTTCCGTTTTAATTCACCAAATCAAATCCAGTCATTTTGTTATTTCACCATACCATTATTAACATATAATCCTCTTAAAAATCAACAAGTAAAGCCTCAATAAACAGTATTTAAAATTTTCAATTTCGCTCTTTTTTTTTCTATTTTTCTTCTAATTTATATGTCTAAATCAATTCCTACCAAATTTTATTTATTCCAATGCAATTATTAACACATAAATATATTAAAATAATATAATTTAACATCAAATAAACAGTATCTAAAATAGACCATTTTGTCTTTTTTCTATTTTTCTTTTATTCTACACATTCAAATCAATTCCTACCAATTTCATTTATTCCCAAACACGTTTATACATATTTAAACATATCAAAACACATTAAAATTAAGTATTTAAGTGTTTCATAAATAGTGACCGAATATATCCTATTATGCATAAACTAAATTTTTCCTCTTTACATAATTCTATTCACTTCAATCTACTTCTCAAACATTCAATTTCATAAATTATACATTAATTCTATAAAATTTCTAAATTATCAAATTAGAATTTAGGGTTCTTACCTCAAATTCAAAATTGATAGTAATTACACCAAATTTAAGTTAAAAAAATACCTAAATTACCATTTAAAATTATAAAACTACCATCAAAATCACTTTTCAACAAATTCATAAATTGAAATTTAATGAAATCAAGAACTTTTACAGTCAAACCAAAGCTCTTAACACGTAAAATAATTTTTTCTTCTGCGGTAACGCGTTTAGTCAAACGGATTGTGAGATTTTGCTTGATTTTTTTAAGAAAATAAAAAAAAAAATTGAAAGAGAATGAAAAGAATGAGTTACGAGAAGAGAAAGAAGAAAAAAGTTGAATTCATCCAATTTTGAAAAGTCGAATCTTATCCAATTTTATATTTTTAAAAATTACACTCTTATCTACTAACTTTTCAAAATTTATATTTAACTCCTAAGAAAATTATGAATCTACATATACTATTTTCAAATTCTTTCACTTTAGTCCATCAAATTTAATTTTTACTTTTTTTTTTAAATTTCTTGTAAACAGATCATTTTACCCGTAATAAAAAAAATTAGTCATTTTGGTCATTTTTCATCATTTCTAAAGGAATTCACATCCAAATTCAATTTTACTTTTTTCTATATCTTATTTACAATATTTACAATAGTTTTGGGTGATCAAAATATGGTAAAGTCCTTTCAATTTTTGGCGTAATGATCATTTTATCCTTTTTAGTAAAATTATCAATTTTCTTCTAAAATGGTAATTTTAGCATTTCTAGGGTTATAAAATTTATCTTTCCTTCTAAAATACTCTATTATACTGATTTACATCCTCAACATCTAATTTAGTCAATCAAAATTTTATCAAAATAACAATTTTACTCTTTCTTGCTAATCGCACCCGTTTTCGCCTAATTTTCGTTCTAACGGGTTTCTAAAACTTCTCTTCCATATTTTTGGTCTAATCAAACACTTTTATCACATATATTTCAATATGATTATAATAAAGGGTCTTCTGAATACTTAAATTTTTAAGATGTTACATATAGGTGCAATTAACCCTATTTAATTGGAGCCCCCTTTTTTTTGTTTAAATGTATATGAATGCTTTATTAGCAAATATTCTAAAACTTTTGTTAAATTATTTGTTCTATGAAAATATTAATTTTTCTAATATTCACATCAACATAAACTTTTATGGTTTACTTATTAAGTAAGAAGCTCACCTATTGTTAATTACCTTTTGTAGATAATAGTAAAAAGTAGCAAGATAACTTAGTCTTAAGTATGAAACCTTTGTGCATGTTTTTGGCTTGTAATACTAGTATATACATCTTGCAAATTGTAACTATTATTGCGAAAATAGGGTTATGTTAGTAAGGTTAATAGTTATTGATACATAATACTTGGCAAGAATTTGTTTTTGTTAAATTTGAATACAATAAATACGTTGTTCCAATAAGTGATAATTCTCACTGAGGGAAAGAAAGTGATTAGTCGGTTTTACTTAAAGTATATTAGCTATTTTTTTATTAATATAAATATATTTTTGGTATTACAATTTACAAAACTAAATTGTGAAATAATCTATTTTTGAAAGCATTAAATTATTAAACAAATAATTATTTTAATACACAACAATCTCAAATATGCATTTAGGGCCCTTTTGGTATTAAAGTCTAGTGTAGAATGAAAGCAATAAATTTTAAATTTTAGTGAAAAATGAAAACTTCAACCAAAATTGTTATATTTTAATATATGAAAATTCCAATTTTACAATGAGGGTAATAAAATCAACCAATCAAAATAAAAGCAGTTTCAATTATAGATCAACACATGAAAACCCTGACAACTTTTATCCATAATTACAAGAGCATCTAATGAAAACAATATTAGAAATTACACGTCCATTATAATGAACCAAGTAACAAATTAATTGAAATAGGGAAGATACTATCAAAAAAATCCTTTCTTAAAATGAAAATAATGAAAATAGTAGGAAGATTACACATCCATTATACCAACATCTACAAATGGGCTATAGTTGAGAAGCTTACTAGATAATAAAAGGGATAAATATTGCAACCTTCCATGCAGTGGCAAAATTAAGTAAACATTTTTTCTTTTAAAATAATTAATTAAAATCCATTCACCAAAAACATTATATATATATATATATATTTATCTCATAATATAACAAATTATCATTCCATGTTTGCATGAAAAATATAAGAACACCCCCCTAACAAAACTAAATGTACCACTATATAAAGAAAAATTACTCAAAACAAAGGGAAAGAGAGAAAAGATAAAGAACAAGAGAAAGTAAAATTACCAAGTATATTAACTATTGAATGGGCTTTGTCGGCAAGTAATGGCTAGTGAGAAACAGTGATTAGCAAACAAGGAGTAGCAAATAAGAAACTAGATTTTACGTGAAATGGTGTAAGGGGGAGGCAAAGCTACAAAAGATGTAAAGAAATGTGAATAGATAAAAAGAATTTAGACATTTATTTCACTTTTCAATATATATATATGGGTTAGATTATAGAACATAAATATACTGTTACATCTATATTTTTTTTAAGTATTTTAAATTTTTTATTTATATTTTAAGTATTATTTACTATATATTTCAAATTTTTTTTGACACATTTCAAATTTTTTATTGTGCATTTCAAATAATGTTTGTCATTTATTTTACATATGTTAACACTTTTTTTTTCTTTATTTCAAGTTTTATAAAAGTCTTTTCAAGTTTCATAATTGAATTCTTTTTGGGATGCAACAGTTCTTCAAGGTACCATAGCTAATCCCTACGTGCGTGTGTGTGTGTGTGTGTGTGTGTGTGTGTGTGTGTGTGTGTAATAGCATATAATTCACTTATCTTTTAACGATGAACAATAGTTAATAAATCTATTAGTCAATATCTTATATCAATTAGGTCCTTAAATTTTTGTACAAAATAATTATTAAAAATAAAGTTTAATAAATTATAACAATTAAGTCCATAAAATAAACTTCTATAATAAAGTAAAATTAAAGATGCTTATTATTAATTAGAGTATATATTATATTCATCTTATCAATTTCAGTAATTTTTTAATTTAAGTTATTATAAATAATATAAAATATTTATTACATTAATAAATAGTAAAAGAACACTATACTTGTATTATAATAATAAATATATACACATGCCTATAATAAATTTCATTATATGATTTTATTTATAACTTTTTGTGTTTTACATAAATAAACAATTTATAATACTTATCAGTATATGATCACATTATATAGTTTTATATCTTTTTATCAAATCAAATAGTGTATAGTTCTACATAAATAAGCTTGATTGGGATTTTATGATATCTCAATAAATTTTTATAAGTCAACTAATGTTTACATAAAGGATTAATGATTAACCTTTTATCTTATTAATAACAAAAGTCAATTTAGGCCTTGTTAAGGTCACAAACATGCTGCAGCACACTTATTACACTCTTATAAAGCGTGTTATCTATAAGAACTCTTACTTTCAAATTTTGATAACTTTCATATGAACTCTTTTTAAGAGGTCTTATACATACCTCTTTTATGACCAAAAATATCTTTTGTTCTATAAACATCTAAACCACAGAAGTAATGTGAGAAACATATGAAATGCAAATTTCTACTTTAAAATATTTATCACCTCATATATAATTGAGAAAGTGTTGCTTGTGATAATAATAGCATCAATATATATTCGTAGCAGAGTAAAATAAGCATTACTCTTATTAGAAAATAAAGATTGATATGATTCTGAGTATATGAAACCCCAACGAACTAAGTTTTCTTTAATTTAATAAGCTAAATCTTAAAGGCTCAAATCGATCTATCATTGATTTTGAAATTTAAAATTGAAAATAGTTCTTTAGCGCTAGTAAACCCATTGCATCTTGTAACTTCTTCTTTAAATTGAAAAGCTGCCCAATAATGTAGACAGAGCTAGACAGTGTATCCTATGGTTAAGAAAATGATGATGGAATAAGTGGCATACGACGAGAACTTGATAATCTAGCTATGTCATCGCCAATCCTCATAGATCTATTACTTTGACCTGTTTCATAACCCAAGTTCATCGTTACATCAGTATTTTCATCATAATAATTTCTACATGTTCTTAGTATATCATTAGGAATACTAGTACTTTCACCTTCCACATATGGTTAATTTTGAAAAAAAAATCATCTATATGATTTTTATTGATTTGACATTATACATATCATTCATGACTTACATGACCTTCAGAATGTATTAACATAAAGATCTATAAAATTTATATGATCTTATGAATAATGTCGACTATAGTCGAACTAATTATTGTCCCAAGAAGAAATAAATGGTTGTATAAGAATTTCTGCATAAATTGTTTACAAATCAATGCAAGTCACTCTAAACACTGTTGGCACAATATTGCACATAAAATCAAATACACTATAATTATCTTCAATATCCACATATATAACAAATCTTGTTTCACTATTTGTAAAACTTATTTTCAATTGAATGCTAAATTATATTGGATTAATTTGAGTGCAGTCATATATTATAGTCAATAATTCATGATACTTGATATTTTTTGAAATAGATATAAGTCAAACCCTTCTACCACAGTATTTTTTTAAATCATCAGATAACGTAACTTATGATTCTCCATGACGAAAACTAACAAGTATATTCTTAGCCATATACTTAAAATGTATCAAAATATCTATATTTAAATATTTATATATTTGAATATTGATTATTTTTATAATATAATATAATAAAAATATATTAAATAAATATATTAAATATATTACATAAATTTGTAAAAAAAAG
>CP135551.1:4703015-4800086 GCA_032402905.1 Khaya senegalensis | reverse complement strand
TTTTTATTTTTATAATTTTTAGTTAATAAGAAAATAAATTTAATATATATATATATATATTAATTTCAAATATATTAATAATATAAAAATAGAAAAACATGAAAGGGATTGGGGACTGTCTCCATCCTCATCTCCATCCCATTTTAAAAATAAGGATGGGATACATCCCTGTCTTTGCCCTGTTTTCAAATTTAAAGATGAAATTGTTCTCATTTTTTACCTTAGAACGAGGCGGACCCTTTTTCTTGCAGGGATATTTGCCATTCTTAGGTTTGACAATATTAGTATAAGGTATGTTATCGTTAAGAATGGAAATAAAAATTGATTTTTAAAAGTTTTTGTCTTTCTCTCTCTTTTTTTTTTAATTAAAAATTGCTAGAATTTACTTTTCACAATATTAAATTATTTTAAAAATTAATGTGATCATATTTTGTATTTAATTTACAAAAATGATTATTTTCATAATCTTTTATTAAACTAATAAAAAAAATTGAATTTGGAGTAAACTCTTCTCTACTCTAAAAAATCAAGCAAATTTTATTTTATTTTTTATTTTGAATGGACACCCAAAATTTTGAAATTAACAAATAATAACAAAATATTTCAAAGTCTTGAATATCTATACCCACAATCTTGTTTTGTTTGGGTACTAATATGTAAGACATTAAGCGATTTTGTAATTATTCGCTAATTACAAAAATTTATGAGATTTTCAAAATTGTTAAATTTAAGTTTCTACCTTAGATTTCTATCACAACAATTTGTGATCAAAACTATGATTTGAAAGTTTTGAATGAACACCAAATTTAAAAATTATTAAATAAACCCTCAAACGTATGAAATTAATAAATAATGGCTAAAACTTTTAAAATTATGCATATTGGTTTCCAATCAAAGCATGTTCAAAAACAAACTATTATACTAATATGCAAAATTTTAAAAATATATTATTTGTTAATTTCATATGTATAGAGATTCATTCGAAATTTTTTAAATTAGAGGTTCATTTAAATTTTTTATTTTTATTTATATTTCGATCATACTATACGTGATTGAAACTTCGTACATTTTGATTACATAAAATTATCATCAAAATCTAAATTTTGATCACATTGTGATGTAAATCTCGTTTTGGATCAGATGCAATTGTGATTGAAACTAAAATTTATTTTATTTTGTTAAGTTGAGAGTATTATAATAAAAAATTATAATCTTTTATTTGTTTTATTTTATTAAATTTAATGCCAAATGTGAGCCCTTCGAAAAATTTTGGAAAACTAATTTCCTATGGATCTTTAATTATTAATTAAAAGCAATTGCTTGATCTAGTTATTTCTTAGAATTGCTTATATATATATATATATATATATATATGTATATGAAGAATTTTTAGTGGTGATGCGTGGGTTTTGATTGACAACATTTAAGCTCTTGATGAAACCTAATAGTGGGAGGCCATGCTTCACAATTCTCAGTTTAAATTGGTATGGTCTAAACCAAAATGGACAATTTTGAATTGGTTTAAATTTTAAATCCAAATTGAAATTGCCCACCTCCACACAACGATGTGGTTCAATCAACTTCCAACATTGATGGAGACCACCAACGAGCAATTGACTCCTGTATGCTAGCTATTAGAGCTCAAGCAAGTTCATCATCAAAGTTAGAAGAAATTGTTGAAAATGAGCATAGACAACAATAGCAAACTTTGATGTCATTAAACAAGTAAAACTTTCATCATCAAACTTTTATAACAAATTATAATTTTTTTGGTATTATCACCTAGTAAGTTATCTTTAGAATTATACTGATTTGTTTTTTTTTCTTGTTACTAAATAAATAAAACATGTATATGAATTATATTGTATATGAAAATATAAAACAAATAAGCACCAAAAACTAAAACAACAATATAATATTAATTATTATTGTTTTTTGGTATTAAAAAAGCTAATACAAGTAAATAAATTAGAAGATAAAAATTTTACAAATTATTTAGTTTTATAAAATAAATTAGATAATTGATATTATAAAACTAAATAACTTATTTTTATAAATTAGATGGATAAATTCTTTAGTTATATAATTTTTATAAAATAAAACATTAATATAAAACATTATTTACTTTTACTATTTTTATGAAAAATATTTCAATTTTAAAATTTTAATTTGTTCAAAAAATATATTAAATTGGTCTAATTTAGTTAATTTGGATTAAGCTCAAATAAAAAACCGAATTAATAATTATCAAACTAAAACCGATCCAATATATCACACTAAAACCGATCCAATATATTTTTAAATTGATCCAAACCATCGGTTTAGATTCATTTAATTTAAATGTGTCATGCCTCGACGTGCAAGTAATCACATGACAATTGTTGTACATCTTCAAGATATGCCCCATTAATATAGAATGTTCCTTTGAGAGTCCACAAGACTCTTAAGAATCAGGAAATCCATTTACATAAATAAAACACACACCTACTCTCTCTCTCTCTCTCTCTCTCTCACACACACACACACACACACAAAACATATAAATATAGTTATTAACATTTATAAAATTTATCACACTTAAAATCACTTATAATATAGGTACTTATAAAATCTCAAAGAAAAAAATAAATAAAATATTTCAAATTTAAGTAATATTCAAGGTGCATATTATAAAATATCAAAATAAAGCGTGATAATATTTTGCTAGTGGACCAAAAGAAAAATAGATTAGTAGAAGAGCTCATAGTAGAAGTAATGTAGTAACAACAATGTCTATCACCACTCCAAGGAAACAAATTCAAGACCTAAGCTAAAAGTAATGAAGTGAAGGGGGTGAATACAATATTATACTCAATGAGTGATGAGTTAGTATTACAAAACTCATAGGAATTAGAGATATTGAGATATTAAAATAATTATAAAATTATGATTATTTACTTGAAAATTTTCATATTATTTCAAAACCAACTATGTAATCAAAGTATATTATAAAATATGTGTCAAAACTTATATTTGATTCCTTTAAAACTATTAGTGAATTTTATTATATATAAAAAAATATATTTAAAATTAGTTCATATTTCAGTTTATAGAATTAGTTTATTAAATCATGGTTTGACTCATTGATGTTGGTTCGACTAACCACGAGGTGACAATCATGGTGTCTTTCTATTATTTTTCACTAAATGAGCTCTACAATATCATTTTTCCTTATACAACAGTCTCACCTAACATCCTGTCACTTATGCAAAAAGGTCCATCCATAGACTACTTATTGTAGTACTACAAAAATACTAATACATCACAAATATACAAGTTTAAGGTCTCATCACCAATAAACAATATTTATAAGACAAAGTATCTTAAATGCACCACCCCTCATTCCACGGGCCATTACAATTAATCATAATCATAAACATATAAAGAAGTAGTAAATAATAAATCCACATGCCTTATTTAGTATCAAATCATTTATATACTAACTTAGTATCCCAATAACTCAAAACAGTTAAAAATAATTTATCAAAAATTAAAGCATGCGATTTAAAATAATTTTCTAATAAATTAAACATAATAAAAAATTCACTTACTATTTAGGGGAGAGTGTACACTCCTTCACTGATCCATACATTGGCTTGAGTCTCCTCTCGTGGTGTTGACACCTGAAGAACACATATATATTCTATAAAAATTTAATTTCAATAAAATACTCATTTATCCATATATGCAATATGCATGCATAATGAACATAGATATCTAAGTTGATATATAAATTAAGGTTCAAGGTTATAAATAAGATTTACTAGCCTGTAAAATTGAGGAAAATTTTTAAATGTGCTCAGAAAATTAAGTACTTTATTTGAAATAAAGTTTAAGGGTAATGTAAGGGGGAAGGGAAGTGCAATGCATTTTGCATCAATACCTCAAATATGACATGTAATTTTTTAATTTATTGAACACTTTTAAAAATTAAAACCTGTAATTAAAATTTTAAATTCTCCTAAAAGAATTGTCAAATCCAACTACTTCATCTTAACATTAAAATATGAAGTTTGATGGTTTACTATTTATCTAGTAACTTAAATTATATACATATTTTCTCTATTACACAAATACAAAATTCTACAAAAATCTTCTTACTGGATAACATCTAACTTGCTTCAATAATTTTCTACTCTACCATCCTCAAAATCTGAAAAGTAAAGGTGAGTTAATGTCCAGTAAATATTTATATATAACAAAAATTTTTAAAAAATCACAAATAAATAATAAACAATTTCTTTTCTAAATTTTAGATAATATCATAATAAATAATATTTAAGAAATTATAAAATAAACATTCACATATGATATCGTTATAATATCAAAAATAAGTTTCATTGTCAAAATTAATTTCATTTAATTAACTCTATGCATACTTTAAATGCATTATTCTTAAAAATTGTTGTCCTAATGGCAAGCGTACTTTAAATTTATCATTCCCAAGAATCACTACCTTACTAGATCTCTTATTTGCGAACTTTCACCGTAAGACAAAAATTATTTTCATGTCACCTAATTTCTCATTATCAAACTTTTATTGTGAGATAAAAATCACATCCATGTCAAATTATTTACCAATATATTTTAAATTTATATTTAATAAATCAGTCAATTAATAAAAAAAATAATATTGATAATTTTTCAACAATAAATTATAAAAATTAAACTTATTGATTTCAAATATACACTTAAACAATTTATGCAAAATACAGTATATAGAATTAAAATTTTATTGTTAAATTTATAAATTTGAAATTTTTATGAAAAGTATATATAAATTTAGCTCAATAAATAATCAATTGGATCAACACGTATATAATCAAAAAATTTATTTGCATGTGTTTAAATTTTCAAAGAAAAATAAATATCTCACTTTTCAATTTTTTGAAACTAGAATTATTCTAATAACGTATAAATATCTATCTTAATATACAACTAATAGAAATTAAAGTTTTATCAATTTATCCACTATTCTAGAATCAATTCCAAATTTCAAAACACCAATATAAATACTAATTTAGATACTTCTAAACTATTAAACATCTATTCATATCCTAAAATTGTATTCTCAAATTAAATTTCTAATGGTAAAAAGATTATAACAAATAACATATATCTAATGTCTAAAATCAATTCTAAAATTAGTTAAAATAAAATCAACATATAGCTCAATTTGCTCTCCATACCTTCTTTTTTTTGTTTCTCTCTTTTTTTTTTTTCTCTCCTCTCTCTTGGTTATTTTCTGCTTTCTTTTCTTTTAATCCAATTTGAATCTAAACCAAGCAAATTATATATATATATGTGTGTGTGTGTGTGTGTGTGTGTGTGTGTGTGCACGCGTGCGTGCGCACGCACGTGCGCATTATGTATGTGAGAATCCCATACCCATTTAAAATATAAGTAATGATTTCTAAACAGGTATAAAAAAAATACTATTTCTATTTCTTTTTCTTCTATTATATCAAAATAAACATTCATCACAATTCAACTTATATATTTATTTATAACATATACAATATATTAAAAATATGATTTATAACAAAAATATAATTATTGCAGCAACAAAATCTTATATGCCCAACTTTCTTGATAAGTCACTATTCTGAGAATTTATTCAGTTCTGCCACTTTACTAGCTATACTTGAAAATCATTTCAACCATGAAGTGAGTAATTTTAAATTACTCACTAAGAACCACAAAACCATATAAAACAATTTAATAAATCACAATATTCAAACCATACAAATAATAACTAATTAGGACAACAACATATTCCATATATCTAACGTTACAACAATAATCAGTTAGGACTAACTCATCCCCACTACGCAATTAACAATTCAATTAGGATATTATGAATAATTATAGTATAGTACAACTTTCTTCTGTATGCTTTCTACTCTATCTATTCCATTTTTACTATTCTATTATTTTTTCATTTAACCAGTTATACTTAAATAAATTATGGATTGTGACCATATTATTCATCTTACACACTAATATATGAATAAGTTGTGCACACTTATAGTGCTACTATGGGTTCAACATGCCCTTAAGGGGGCTATAACGAACTGTTACTTTCTACCATGAGTTCAACGTGCTTAAAAGTGCCATGGAAAACTGCCGTAATTTCTCACATACAATTCTAGACACTACAAGAATGACTGTGGGTTCCACATGTTCCAAAGAGCTTCACAGTAAATAATAAATTATTATTCTATTTCATCTTAAGCGGCTCTGCCGGTGTGTAAGAAAATTTCGTGATCGCACCTCAAGAATATTGGCCACTTGTACATCTCTCCACAATTCATCATATGCCTATATTACCCATTTATCCTTTACTATTATTCAAAGGTATTTTGATAATTTACTAAAATTTTAATAATCACTTATACAATATTTCTATAATTTCATTCAAATATAAAATAAATTTATACCTATCACTGTATTTCAATACCTACCAATATATGCACTATCAAATTAATTATAAAAATAATATTTTTAATAGTAATAATAACCAATTCACACACACACACACACACACACACACACACACTCCTAATTCATTTATTATACACACACACACATACACATGCACATACACACCTATATTAAGGTATCTTTACTTTAAACATACAATGCCGGAAAGGTATTTTAAAATACCTATTTCGACGATGAATCTTGACAGAATGAGGTGTAACTAAAAATAATACTTAATCATTAACTTCACACAAATTTTTAAATACACACACACACACATTTAATTAATCGTTTAAAATACTTTCAAATTTCACACTTGTACCCATTCTCCGGCAATAAAATTTTTTTTTCCTTTCCACGCAATCAATTTTGAATCATTTACATGTATACTCAATTAATCAACACACATCCACTTGACCAAAATGATCACCCAACACCACTTGAACAATACCCTAATTGGGAAATTTTACCTCTTTTTCTTTTTTTTTTTATTTTATTTTACACATCCAACCAAATTTCTACCAATTCCCTTGAATCACAATACAATTATTAACACATAAATACATCAAATTAACATAATTTAATACCAAATAAACAATATCTAAAATGAACCATTTTGCCCTTTTTCTATTTTTCTTTCATTTTATATATTCAAACTAATTCCTACCAATTTCATTGATTTTCAATACAATTATTAACATATAAACATATCAAAATATTATATATTAACATAAAATAAATAGTACCCAAAATAGACCATTTTGCTATTTTTTTATTTTTCTTCTATTTTACACATTTAAACTAATTCCTACCAATTCCATTTATTTCCAAACACATTTATACACATTTAAACATATCAAAATACATTAAAATCAAACATTTAAATGCTCCATTAATAGTGACCAAATATATCCTATTATGTATAAACTAAATTTTTTCTATTTATACAATTCTATTCCTTCCAATCTACATCCCAAACATTCAATTTCATAAATTATACAGTAATTCTATGAAACTCTCAAATTATCAAGTTAGGGTTTAAAGTTCTTACTTCAAATCCAAAGATGATGGTTATTGCACCAAATTGAAGTTAAAAAAAACACCTAAAACACCATTTAAACCATAAAATCATCATTTAAATAATTTTTTTAACAAGTTCAAAAATTAAAATTTAATAAAATCAAGAATTTTTACAGTTAAATTAAAACTCTCAATGCGTAGAATAATTTTTTCTTCTGCAATAATGCGTTCAATTGGACAGATTGTGAGATTTTACTTAATTTTTCTAAGAAAATAGAAAAAATTTGAAAAAGAATGGAAAGAAGGCCTTACAAGAAAAGAGAGAAGAAAAGAAATTGAATGCATCCAATTTTATATTTTTGCAAAAATTACACTTTTTTTCAATAACTTTTCAAAATTTATATTTGACTCCCAAAAAAAGTATGAGGTTACTTAAGTTATTTTCAAACTCTTTTACTTTAGTCCATCAAATTTTAGTGACCCAAAATTCAAAAATTTTTTATAAAATAACCATTTTATCCATAGAAAAGAAAATTGGTCATTTTTCTTTTTTCTAAGGATATTCTTATTCAAATTTGATTTTATTTCTTTCTACATACTTCTAATAATATTTTTAATATTTCTAAAAATACGAGTTTTAATCTAACCTTTGTGACCCTTACAAATGGATCATTTTAACATTTTCGACAAAATTGTACTTTTTCAACAAATTGGTAATTTTTGCCGTTCTAAGGTTTTTCAATCTATATTTTTCTTCAATAATAACTAAAATATAACTCTTAACTTGTTCACCTCTCATTCGGTCTATCGACGGTCGTATAAAATAATAATTTTATCCTTTAATATTATTTTGACCAATTTTTCTGTCAAAATGGCTCTAACTAAGGTTTCAAAAATTATCTTATATATTTCATAACTCAAAACTCAAGATATACCATAAAAATAATTATATTAAGATTTCAGAGGAATGCTTAGATTTAAGAATGTTGCAATATAAACTGTCAAGTTGACATAGAAATTGAAGTGAGCAACACACCCTCTTTTGTTTTATTTTTCATGCACCATGTGTTACAGGTAAAAATAGTGTTTTAAGACTACTAAAAGGGATTTAAATGTAAGAAATAAAAATCAAGTTCTAAAAATTAATTTTAAAGCTCATTGTAACTTTTAGTTAAAATTGATCTCTATAGGTAGTTTAGTAATTTTGAAAAAGATAGGATTAAAATTTTAAAAGTGATTTATTTAAGAAATAAACTAAATCTCTAAGCTTTCCAATGATTTTTGAACCATTCAATTTAGAGATCATTTGGGATTCAAAAGTGTTTCTCAAAATAAGGAGATAGAATGCTCAACATTGCAGCTCTAATTTATCAGCATCATGACGTGCTACAATAACTATGTTATGGTACATCTTGAATTTGGAGAACATAAGCTTGAGGGACACAATGCTAGGTTGAAAACTAGTAGAATGAGAAATATAAGAAAGTAAAAAATTGTTATTTTTGACAAAGTAAATGAATGCTAAATTAATCCTATAAATTCTCATTGAAAATATTTTTAAGCGTATTGTAACTTTGTCTCAAATAGGCTTTACTCAAAAATATTTTTTTTTTAATTAAGAAAAATTATAAGAAGGGCAAAATTGATAGTAGATTATTTAAAATTGTTTCACCCCTTACCAATGCCAAATCTAACCCTTTTAATTTGGTTTGAAATTAAACTTTAAACTTGGTTCTTAAATTTAAAAAACAACCACTCTAAATTATAATTCAAACCTCTAAACACATTTTAGATCAAAATCTAACTCATACATTACTAAAGACTTATTTTGACTTAAAACTAAAAACTCTTGTCATTTAACTACTTTCCAAGTAATGAAATCCTATAGTAAGGTTTCCTCATTTTCATGCAACTAATAATCAATCTTAAAATATTATGATCGAGTTCACAACTCAAAAATTAAACCATAATACATAAATAGCCATTTTAACATTTAAATTAAGATAATATAATAAATAAAACTTAAAATTCTAGAATGGTTAGAAAACTAATCAAAAATTTAATGAAAACTTTACAAATTTATGCAGAAATGTTGAATTGAAATTGCCCAAATTAAAGTTTAAAACCCTAACTAAATTTCTAGAGAAACTCTTAAAGAAAATACATGGAGAAGTGAAGGGAATATGAAAGGAGTTTGTTTGAGTGAAAATGGAAAAGATTGATGGATTTTGAGAGAGTTGGAGATGGAAGAAAGAAAAGAAAAATGAAGGAGCGAGAGGAGTGGCCAGCTAAAAATGGGAAGGAAGAAGGAAAATTTTAATTTTTAATGCCTTTGGGGCCATTTGACAAAAACACCCTTCTCCCCTGTCACAAATTTCAAAAATACCATTAGATAAGTAATACAATATAATTATATAAATAAATAAATAATAATTAAGAATTTTAAATTCATAAAAATAAATAATAAGTCTCAAAAATATATTAACTAATTATGAGATGTACATGTGCATAAAAATACAGTATAAGTGTAAAAAAAATACTAAATTTTTTCCTAAGGTTTAAATGACAAGTTCTACAATATATAAGCCTTAAGGATATCTAGCAATTCTTATGGTGATGCGCAAACTATGTTGTTACCCTTTATTTTTTTCCCCTTAGATACATTGCATGTATTTTAAATTTCTTATCATAAAATTTAAATATAAAACAAAAATTTTGAAATAATTGTCATAAAACTTAAAATAAATAATATAAAAAAAATTAAAAAATAAAATGTAAAAGTTAAAATAATTATAACATAAAAAAACTTGAAATATAAATATAAATTTTAAAATGATTAACATAAGAGTTAAAAAAATTAAATGTGTCTTATATCTAATATATTGTAGCCGCACCTTTAACGTTGTAAACTTTGAAAATTTTATTACCAAATAAAACTTTTGCAAGCAAAATTATTAAATAAACTATAATAAGATAATGGATAAAAATATATTAATTATATAGTAAAATGTGAGAAAATAAGGATATTTATATATGCCCTACAATTAAGCAAAATATATTGCTCAATAAAAATTTTGTGTCCTAAAAGAACATGGAATTTCAATATAGAAAATGATTAGAACTTGATCTCTACAGCGTAAAGCTCGTTTCTTCTCCATTTTCCATAAAAAAAAAAAAGGAAGACTTTTTTTCTTTTTTAAAGTAGAAATGCGTAACGTAACTATTTTATCATTATAATTAGAATGGAGTCTTGTTCTAATAATTATCATCTTATTTGAATTAATTTAAATAATATAATAGTAATAGAGATAACCAACCAATGTGCATTATAAATGAATTTAGTCCAAAATGCAACATTCTTTTTATCTCACATGGTATATGTGGATGGTACATTTTGAAAATATTTTAATTAGTAGTTTATAGAATACTAGCTCTTGGGCGACTATTCAGAATACATATACCTAGGAGTTTTGTACTAGTAACTCAAGAAAAGTCAACATAGAGATATGGACTAAGAGTTAAAATAGAAAAAAATCTAAATATGTCCTAGATTAATCCAATCACATTGGATTCAAGCATTTCTTATCCTTGATGTGATTTTAAATGATCTTCCCTTTATCTATATATCATTTAGTATAGAATCAATAACTTTCTCAATTATGCCCACCTTTTAAGTCTAATCATATATCACTTTAGATAAGATAAAAAAAAAGTACATAAATTAATTATAAATTTCATGACACATTCAAAGGTTACAAGTATGGTCCTATGTAATGACTTATAGTACACATAATGAAGGAGAGACACATTTCACTAACCTTCTAATGGCCAGCAAGTAGATGTTGTATGAAACTATGTATCATAATGGAGTAATCTCTCATGAGAGGTGTGTATATGTTTATAACTTAAACCCTATACAAATCTTGTTTAAATGCTTATATCCGTACCTATCACAATCTCCTTAATGGTTTATTTATAAATAACACCATATTTAGGATATTGGATATAATTATCCTTGTAGGTACACAATGGATGGTGGGCTTTTCCATTTATAAGTCCAAGACAACATAAAATGTCCAACACATAAGTCGATTTCATAAAAGTCATATGCAAATGTGTTTCATCTTTGTCTGTTAATCCAAAACAAAAGCAATTGCTCATGTGAGTAAGCCAATCAACACGTACAAACTTATGTTTCAAATACGTACATGTTATTTTCTCAAATAATTAAATGTTAAATACGTAATGCAAATAGAAAGAATATCAATAGATATTAATAATATTCCAAACTATCAAGTGTAAGGAGAAGTATGCGATCCTTTATATGTGAAATTTATCAATCACGACCTATACACACTCTAAAAGCCTTAACATGAGTTATGTAAACATGTCCAGCAATGCACCTAGTCAAAAGGTTCGTAAAGATGCAATTCATTGGCATATATTTGAAGATCAATTTATTTTGAGTAGTAATATCTCGAATGAAATGCTATCTCACATAAACACGTTTAATCTTCCCATTATATTTTGGATCTCATGTGTATGCAAATGTATTCGGTTTATAACAATGAATTGTCACTAGATTTGATGCATGTATGATTTCACAAAAGTATTGTAAAAATCTCTTTTAGTAAAGAGCTTGTTACATAGTTGTAGAATAAGTCACAATTCATTATGGATAGGTCAATACATGATTGCTTCTTATTGCTACAAGAAATGGTAAATATCAAATTAATTTAAGATTTTAAAAGTGATCGTCATACCATTCTTACTGCTAGTCAGTTATATTAACATTGACAAGTAACATGTTGTAATGACAGAACACCCATTTAGATTATATTACAATTATCTTTTGCATTTAGGTTCAATATTGAATTCTTCTTTTTATTTATGGGCACCTACAATGGTACTCTACTTTGTGTATATAATTTGTGAGGAACAACCATTCTAGCACAACCATTTTCTTTGCTTTATTATTTGACCGTTTTAATCATAAAAAAAACTAAAGAAAAAAGAACTTACACTTTGGTTACAAGATTTACCTATTTCATGGTGTTAACAACAAAGGTAGAACTTTTCCATCATTGTTCTGATTAGGCTTTGTTGTTGAGCCATCCATTTCAGACTCATAACCATAATTATCAATATTTAGGTCATTTATGTACTCATTGTATGAATCTGCCTCTTTATAATTGATAACCTTTGCATTTTTTTTAGATCATTTCTCTTTGATTGAGTAATGTTTTTAATGAAGTTGTTATCATCCTCTTTGTTTGCATTAAGAGTTGTGTTTTCATCCTTACCCTCTTTTCAACTGTTGATCACCACTTTTGTTTACCTTGGTCCTAGATTAAGCCAAAAATGTAAATTAAGTATTTGTTAAGCAATTAATGTAACTTAAATGTAGAATTTACTTTTCAATGCAACTGATCACGAGTAGTTCTTCTTTGTTTTGGGAATTCTGTCGCTTAAATGCTGTAGTGTTGGATTCCTACACAATAGAGAATGCCAACTTATCAAAACATAGATAATAGCAGCTTACAAGAACATACTATTAAGAAAAGTACTAAGAGTTTTATGTAAATCTCAAAATGTTTTTTTCTTTTCCACTGGCATTTTAGAAATACAAAATGATTGGGAGCTCACCCAAAAATATGGTATGCCATGACTCCCTCCTCAACTTCTTTAACAAGGGAGTTCAAAGTATTCACAAAAAAGAATATAGTTTGGCTGAGAAATTTTGCATCGTATTGGAGAAAAAAAAAAAATTATTTTGCAGTTTAGGGTAGACAAATCTTATAAAGTAGATAATAAAAAAGAGATAAAATAGATATATTAATACACCAAATCTACTTCATGTTAAAATTAAGTACAAGTATCAGACGACAAAGATTATATATCATTGTGATTTCAGTAGAAAGCAAGAACAAGTTAACTAAAAAGCTAGACCTTAATACAATATTATGTTTACCAATATTAAGATTGTGAGTGTCATACCCCCAAAGTCAGGAGATTTTGAATTTTGATTTTTCTTAATTTATAAAGCCTAAATTGCGTGGAAGTATTTAAAATTTAACTAATAAAAAAGTTTGTAAATTATTCATCAAAATAATTAACCAAATAAAATAGTACTTAATCTTTAAAACCTTCAAAAAATAAAGCAAAATATAAATATGAAACTTAATAAATTATGGAACCAAGCGACTCTCAAAACTTTGATGCCAAATCTACTATGTCCTTTTAAAATACTAAATTTTAATATTTGAGAATCACAATAAATTATAATAAGTGATAATTCAGTAAGCAAGTTAGTTTTTCATCAATTTTCAAAAATAAAACATTTTTATCACACATAAAAATTCACAATATATGTTTGTGCGGAATGATACAAGTGAGTTTTCTTTATTTTCTTTTAACAATAATTAGTTAACCTTTATTTAAGAACCTTTCATAATAGAGAGGAGTCTAAATATTAAAGTTAGAACAATTAAACAAAAATCTGATTCACTAAACAAAAATCAAAGCTCTACAACTAATGTCCACTAAGTTTTAAAAACATTCAAAATTTTGTTAACTTTCTTTTAGAAATAACTTTCATAGCATGCCTTATGCCAATGCACAAAACACAATCATGCTTGTTATATATTTTGAACATAAAAGAAAATCAATAAGATATAAATACAAACATGTATGCAATAAATACTTGCATGACGAAAATACATACAAGCGATAAATACATCATTCACACACACACACACACACACACACACACACACACACACACACACACACATGTTTATTATGATTTTTTTAAAATAAAAGACTGATTTATTTACCTCTTGACAATCACAACCAAGTTAATTTAAGTACTTTGATCTATAATCAAAGATTAACATTCATAAGTCTCTTATACATTATCATAAAGTATAATATAACTTGTTAGACCTTAATGCTATTTTATTATATTCATCTAGATAACTTAATATTTTTCAACTAATTTAAAGATTTTTCTTATACCTTAAACAACATTCTTTTTCCATAAAATCATAACATAATACTCATGAAACAAAATATAAGTTTTGATAAAAAATATTATGCTCTTAGCCTTCATACAACCAAGTCTTTTCATATTCTAGATTTAATCATTTATCTTAACTGTGTTATACAATATGTTGAGTAACTCTCACACTTTGATTTTAGAAAATACAATATGTATCCAAATATCCTATAATTTAGAGATGATATAGACATAAAGACAGTAAGTTAGCAAAAGTTTCAAGAAATTATTTTAAAACTATTTCAAATAAATTTCGTTTTGAAATCTTTAAATTTTGCCAAATGTAAATCAATGGTGAGCTATGTTCATTCTAAAATTCATAACCATTCTAAGACAAAAAAATTGATCTTGAAATTTGAATATGATATAAGAGACATATTTAGAAAATAGTGTATAAAATTTTAAAATTTTTAGAGATTGTTCTGTTAATTAAAATAATCTCGTCATTCAAACTTTTTATAAAAATGGATAATTTCTAACATCCTAAGGCTGGATTTGAAAAATTATTAAAAATAAAAAATTGAATATTTTTGAACAAACCAAAATTCTTCATGACCTATAAATGTCTAATTTGTTTGTGTCAATTAGTTTTTTTAAATTTGTAATATTTGATTTTATAAAATTTATAGACTAAACTACTATCATATATTAATTATACAAAACTTCTTTTTCTTGCACTCATTATTCACAGGCAATAACCATTAATCCATTATTAAAAGAAATTCATGCCTAAACACTCAAAATCATATTATAAACTCTTCTAATTATAATCTTTCATACACATATATGACCACAATTGCATAATAGACACTTAATAATTATTATTAGTATAAAAACAAGAAAAAAAATATTGAACTTACCTTCAATCTTCAAATCTCCTCGTATAAAACCTACCTTTCTTTAAATAAACGTATATTTTATAATAAGTTTTCTAATATAAATAACCTATTTATACTTTAGAATTTTGTTATGTTTTAGAAAAGCTTAATCCTGACTAAAATGATAAAATCTTATTATGGACTTTTTATTATTAAATAAGTCCAATATATAATAATGACCCATAAAAGTCTTGGTCCATAAAATTCTTATAATATGAATTTAATACTATAATGTTATTTACAATATTCAGGTGTTACATTAGGCTTTCAATTCATTACTTACAATGTTCGGGTGTTATAGTGAGCTTTCAATTCATTCACCTAAAAAAATTACAATATAAACTAGAGATTTAAAGTATAAGCAAAGTATCTTTTTCCCCGATCTCAACTACTATAACCAATTTTTGCAACTTTGTACTTAAAGACTCTAAGCAGCTAGAAATACCTTAAGTACTAATGATATAAATTCATAAATATCACTTTTCTCCACTTCTTCCATAAAAAAAAAAAAAAAAAAAAAAAATCTTGAATGACAAGATGACACAATATAAGAAATTTCACCTTTAACTACAAGTGTCGTAGCTTTATGAAAACTTTAAGTCTCTTACTTGTGTTTCTTGACTTAGTATTGGTAAAAAAATTATACAAGTAAGAAAGACAAAGTACAAGCACAAAACAAAAAAGTACCATGCATATAGCTTTTTCTTTAAATATAAAAATTGACTCATGAATCTCTGTACACTTTTAAAATATCATATGATTAAAACTGCTGCTTTATGTACTTACACTAGTTTAAATTAAATAGAATGAAGATATTGAATACAACTAATAGAAAATTTGAGAAATATGTTTTTGTATTAATTTCTTTAGTGATAGATACAATGCTAAGCATTACATGTATTTATGTACTTAAAATGTAAAAGAAACGTACGTAAAGACAAATAACAATAAGATAAAGTTTATTTTTGAAGGAATATTTTTTGCGAATTTTTGACAATGCTCCTCTGCTATACTAATATATTTTGTTTTGTACTACCTTTATTGTTGTAATTTGTCTCATCTCCATTATGCAACATTGATGCCTTGAGAATCACACAACATTACCTTGGTATATAAGCATGTTTAACAACTCTTCTC
This sequence comes from Khaya senegalensis, assembly GCA_032402905.1. Taxonomy (NCBI): domain Eukaryota; kingdom Viridiplantae; phylum Streptophyta; class Magnoliopsida; order Sapindales; family Meliaceae; genus Khaya; species Khaya senegalensis. Next base: position 4,783,472 of record CP135551.1, on the reverse strand, counting down.
AAACTAAATTTCATCGGTGATATTTATCTTGTTCTTAAAATAATTAATTCTTTCTTTTGCTAGAGGCTTGGCTAAAATGCCAGTAACTTGTTCTTTTATTGACAAGTATTTAACTTTAACATCCCTACTTGAAACTTACTTTTTAATGTAGTGAACATCAACTTCAATGTTTTTATTTTTGTTGTTAAAAATAAGATATGCAGCAAGTGAGGTTGCTTCAAGAATATCACACCAGATGATTGGTTTTCTAATTGGCTTTAATTTCAGTTTTTTGATTAATGAACTCATTCGAGCTATTTTAGCATCTATTTAAGCTAATGCTATGCAATTAGCTTCTATGCTTGAGCTAGCATTTGCCCATTTTTTCTTCGAATTTCATAACACCATATTTTCATAAAAGTAAATTGCATAACCTATTACTGATTTTCTATCATTAAGGTCTCCTTTGTAACTTGCATTAGTGTAACCAATCAACTTAGGATAATCTATGATCTAATGGTCTCTTTTAAGTATCTTAGATTTTTTTTATAACCAATTCAGTAACTCAACTTAGGATTTTCAAAATACTAACTCAATTTAATTATAATTCATGTTTGGTTTGGAAAGGAATCATGAAAATGCACTAAAAGTGATCTTAGATCTTATTATGGTAGCAAATTGTAGTGCACCTATAATGCTTTTATACAAGGTTTTGTTCTTGAAATCATTTCCATCATCTTCGCTTGTTAATTTGAGGCATTGATTTATAGGCGATGAATTTGGGTTTTAGTTCAATATTTTGGTCTATTTTAAAAAACATGAAATGTGTTTTGATTGCCCTAAGAACATTCCTTTGTTGTTCCTTTTAACCTCAATTCCCAAGAAATAGCTGAGTGAACCTAAGACTTTCATGGAGAAGGTATGGCTTAACTTGTTTATAGTTATGCAAATATTCACTTAGTCATTTAAAATTACTAGTATATCATCAGCATATAGTACAACTATTATTAACTTCCTATTTTTTTATAAGCTAAACATTAAGGTATCAAATTTTAAGTTCTTCAAACCCTATTATATTAAAGCTTATATGAACTTCTCAAATTAGGATCTAAGTACCTACTTTAGACTATAAATTACTTTTTTGAGTTCACAAACACAATTTTCTTTGTTTGACTCTTCAAACCCTTTTAGTTGCTTCATATACACCTCTTCACCTGGATCACCATTTAAGAATGCATTGTGTATATCTACTTGCTCGATGTTCTAACCTTGATTCATTGCTAAGTTAAACAATGTCTTTATAGTTGATAATTTAATTACAAGACCAATAGCCTTTGTATAGTCTATTCTTCAGGTCTAGTGATATCTCTTGGTAATTAATCTTACCTTATATCTAGCCACTAAACTATTAGGGTTGTATTTAATCTTGAACACCTATCTATTTTCAACTACTTTCATTCCTTACTTTAAGGAAACCAAGGATCAGGTTTGGTTTTATTTTAAAATTGTAAATTCTTCATTCATAGCCTTCTTCCAATTTTAATGTTTGACTCTTCCTATGCAAACTTTGGAATTTACTCCATTTTAGTGTGATTTGAGGAGGATAGGTAAATGTTATGCTTATATATTTTTGCTTTGACCTAGTTATCATACGATGAATGTTTTGATCATACATGCCAAATCTTTCACTATTTCATTGATATGTTAGAATGGTTTTTGGTTAATTAAGGTTTAATTTCTATCATTTGGTCATTTAAAGTAAAGTTTGTATTTTAATTTAAAGTGTAAAGTATCTATTCATTTTAGCTTGATGGGTTTTAGTGTGAACTAACTTAAAGTGGATTAATATATGTATCTAACTAACATTAAAGAACTGGAACTAACATGAATTACATGTGCAAGTCTTTAAATGTATTTCTTGTGTGATTAGCGTCAAAGTTGAAGTTTGAGTTATCTATGCAAGAAAACTCATTTTAATTAAAGAACATATGTTTAGACATATAAAATTTACCTAATTTATGTAGACACTCATATTCCTTTTGGTTTTATTATATCTAATAAAAATGCACTTTAAATTATGATAATCTTTTTTTTTTTTTATTGAATGATCTCAAATATTGGTAACAAGCACAACCAAATATTTTGAGAAAAAAGTACTCAGCTATCTTTTTGAACAGTTTTTAAAAAAAGAAAATGTAGTTTGTTATAATTGATGAAATTCTATTTATAAGGTAAATGGTTCTTTCAAAAGCATTTCACTACATTCTAAGGGGTAGTCCCCATATTGTGCTTGTAAAGTTAAACTTATTTCAACTAAATATCTATGCTTCATCTCAATTTTTCTATTTTGGTGAAAGCTATGTGGACATGTGTGTCTCAAGTTTTTCCCCTTTTTACTGAGAAATGTGATTAAGGGTTTGAATTCACTACTTAAGTCAGTTAGCAAGGTAATGACTTTGGCATTCAACATTCTCTCAATTTTATTAATGAATTCAAGAATTGTTTGAGTGGTATTAGATTTATTTTTTTAGAGAAAGAATGTCTAATAATTTTTGGAATAGTCATCCTAGGTAATACTTACATCCATTTTTTAAGACCATTAGTGTTAGTCACCACAAGTTTACATATAGAATTTCTAATGGTGTCTTAGCTTCACTTTCACTAAGTTTAAAACTTAACTTATGATTCTTTCTAAGTTGAAAAGTTAAGCAAAATGTAGACGATTGATTTTTATTAATTTTTAAGAAGTGATTACAAGAAACAATGATCCTCTTTACGATATCATCATTAAGGTATTTAATTTTCTATTAAGAAAATCAAAGAGATTTGCACTCACATTTTTGACTTTATAAACAAACTTTGACATGTTCTTAGACTAGCTATTATTGCAAGCTGAAAGTGAGATTAGTGACTTCAAGACTTTACTGATATTTTCCTCTTTGACTGCTAGTAAACAATCAATCTTCCTTTTATTCCTAAGCAGATACAATCCACTTTAACCACTCCTTCCATTAGGGTTTTTTGCTTCTAATTCATAACAAGGCATACATCACCAAATAATTCAATAATCAAGTCATTTTTTGTAATAAGTTTGGATACACTCATTAAATTCTTTGTTATTTTTAAAACAACGGACACATTTTGAGTCTAAATGATAAAAAAATTTCTACTTAACAAGTAAATAGCAATGTCTTATGTGTGTGATTTTGAGTGTTTTAGTATTTCTAATTGTTAATGATTCATTACCTTTGGATTCTTTCATGACTTAGAAGTTTTTTAACTCATTTGTAACATGGTTTGTAGCTCCTGAATCCAGATACCACCTTACTTTACTGTCATCTTCTTAAGTTGTAACATATGTTAATTTTGCCTCAACATGCAGTGGTTGAGTTATTTTTTCTTTATGGTTTAAGAAATTAAGTGTTTTCACCCATCACCTCTAACCCTAAACACACCCCCCCACCCTTCTTATTCCAGTTGTTGTTTATTGTCTTTAAAGACACATTCGCCTCAACATTTGAGTTGGTTATGTTATTGTGATGTTCAAGCCTGCTTTCAAAGGTCAACAACTAAGCGTACACATCTTCAAGTGTCAGCATGTCCATCTTTAAGGTTAGGTTAACCACAATATCATCGAATTCTTAAGGTAGGCTTGCAAGAAGATATTTTACGACCTCTATATATGAGACATGTTTTACTATTATTGTGAAGGCATTTATAAGTGCTTTCATTTTGCCATAATATTCATTAATTGACTAAAATCCTTTCTGAGTTGTTTGGACATGACTTTTGAGATGCAAGATTCAAGCATGGGATTGTGATAAAAATATTTTTCCAACTGCTTCCCAAAGCTCTTGTGAAGTAACACAACTTATTTGTGTTGCCAAGATTGATTCACTCATGGTTAAGAAAAGCTAATTTATGAGCAATTGATCTTTTTTTCTTTATTAAAGAAAGGGTTGATTTTCAATCATGATTGAGGTCTAACTCATTAACCACTACAATATGTCAATATAATGTTGTTCTTGTGCCATTAATAAAACCATCCAGATCATTATACTTGATTGTTAGTAACACCCGAGCTTTCCAAATCAAATAGTTTGCCTATCAAGTTTGATAAGGATAACAAAGGTCAGATTGGTAAAATGGCTTAGTGATGGTGAGGAAAGTGAGCTTGTTATTGTTGAAGGGAAACCTTGTAAGATAGTAGTATTATCCATGACTTTTTAGCCTATTATGATACCAAATTGACTATAGTGAAAATATTAAATACAACTAACAAAAAAATTGAGAAATATGTTTTTGTATTGAATTCTTTAGTGATAGATCTAATGCTAACCATTACTGTTTATATACTTGAAATGTAAAAGAAACCCTAAGTGAATAAGAAGACAAATGACAATAAGACAAAATTTATTTTTGAAGGAATATTCCCTATGAATTGTTGATATGGCTCTTTAGCTATACTAGTATATTTTATTTTGTATTGCCTTCATTGTTGTAATTTGTCTCTTCTTCATTATCCAATATTGATGCCTTGAGGATCACACACGCTACCTTGATATACAAGCATGTCTAATAGTTCAATTTGAGAAACATAGAGAAAATGTGATAGGATAAGCAGTGATCCAATGACATCATTTTCAATAAAACATTTATTTTGGAATAGTTGTCATCTTTTTTTTCCTGTTAACAACATCAAATTTTTCTCCAAAATGCACAAGTTGAAGAAGACACTGATAATCAATATATTGTTACAATAACTAACCCAAAATAGTGAAAATCATAATCATGACATGTTTGATAAGGATTAAAAGGAAAACAATGGCTACAACTGCAACAAATGCAAGAAAAATTTATGTCATATACCATACATAAAAGATTTTTAGTATTTGTTTACAGTATCCTCCTTGAATTTGTCACAATGAAACAATTATAACTAGAAAAGTATATGAACTTTGCTTAATCACCCCTTAGTTAATCATATGCTAAACTTATATCTATAACAAAATGGGAAACGGATATACAAGCAATGAACAAGATGCTTAGACAAAATGAAATTTGCGAACAACTACAATAGACCTTACTACCTAAATATTTTATATTTCCAATTACCATGGATGTTAAAAGGATGTCAGCTGAGGGGTTGGTTTACGGAAAGGAAAGGAAATTAAGAATCTATTTTAGGATCAACATCTTTGTCACTTAATGACATTCAAAATTTAACTTTCTTTCACTTAGCTCCCAATTCACCAGCAAATATAATTATATTTTAGCTAATATATAATTATATACTAATTTTAAAATCATCTCTATTGCTAATTAAATTCGACAAGCACTTATATGTTATTAAAGACCTTCATTTTTTTTAACTCTCTCTCCAAATTTATTCATCATAATTTTAATTAAAATTATTATTAAATTTGATGTATTTATATCATTTTTATAATAGAAAATTCTCATAACTATATTTATTTATTCCATTATGAACTATTATTACACTAGTGAAGTGCATGACCTAAGATATTTGATATTCTTTATGTACCATTTTTGTCTTTTTTTTTTTTGTTTCTAATCTTTTGTTTTATTTTGATTTAGACATATCAAGTTTGTCATAGAAATTATAAACATGTTTATTTACTTTTCATATAACATCAATTATAACAAAATTCTCATTATTTATATGTATAAGAAAAAAAATTGTTTATTTATATTATTTAAGGTGTTTTATTAGAAAAAAATAGGATACACATGTAAAAGTATTAATTTTTAGATGCTTTCTATTTTTTAAAAAATACACTTTTCTAGATGTTAAAAAAACAAACAGATCTTTTGAATTTAAAAATTCAATTATGTTTAGATTACATAGTAATTTTGACTTAAACAGAGAGAGAGAGAGAGAGAGAGAGAGAGAGAGAGAGATGTTACCTTAGTCTCGTAAGAATATATTTTTAAGGTTTCTTTTCCTACTTGATCTTTTGTTATAAGTTTCATTTTAGATGAACAAAGATTTATAAATTGATTTTTTTAATTGATGTTTGAGTTTGATTTATTGTCAAAATTTTATATAAATTAGATTATTTTTTTTTCAAAATTTAAGACTAATTACAAGATATTTACATTGAAATAAAAAAAAAATGAATTTTTATGAATTTTTTTCCAATTAAAAAATTCATGAGTGGCTCCATAGTCTTTTCTTCCCAAAGTTTACTATTTAATTCATTTTAACCTAGTTGTATAACTTATGAATTTAAATAACATAATTTATTAATTTTAATACACATATGTGTCTATGTATTTACAATATAATAATTTGTATATTATTATATAATAAATTTATATATTATTAACATAACAAAAATGTATTTTTTAATAATTTTTGTTAAGTTACTAAATTAGCATAATTAATATTCTCTCTCTCTCTCTCTATTTCATGTAAAGAACTTTATTTACATCTTGTTAAAAATTTAACTTGTATACTTTCATATATATTAAAACTTAAAAGTAAATATATGTCAAAATACAACTTTTGCATATTTCAAATTTATTAAAACAAACAATTTTGTACTTATAGTTAGATGTTGAAAAAGGAGAAAATAAAAACATATGATTTACATGCATAGATTCAGACATATTAAATTATAGTTGAATTCATATTCATTTAGATTGAAAATAGAAAAAAAATAAATAAAATAAACACTGCTTTAAACTCAACTAAATATATTTTAATTATACTTATGAGATTTAATTTGAAATGTTAAAAATTGAAAGTGTATTGAACTCGATAATATAGAATCTATTATAATTTGTCTACAGTACTTGCTGATTGCTTATGACCCAAGAACGACATGATCTAATTATTGTAATAGAAAGGCATAAGCTCACCCAGAGGCCCATGTCATGCTGGGCCTAAATTTAGGCATGTTAGGCCGCATGTAACATTAATATTTGTTATTGTTATTATTATAATATTATTATTTTTGTTAGTGGCAGACATTTAAAGTTGGATTTGTTAGTGGAAGACAATGAAAATTAGAACTAGACGTGTGTTGCACATCTTATGTGGCATGAATTTGGACAAAATTAAAATTTGGCGCTGTAAATTTATAGCGTTGGGAAGGCATGACAAAGGGAAAGACACATGGTAAGGGAATAAAATTCAATTATATTTAACTTATTTTTGAACTTGAATGCAAAAGAAAACAAAAACATATTGTTTTCTTTCATTATAGTCCAAAAAATAGCGTTCCACTCCACTTGTTTGCAAAATTTTTGTAAGTGTTTTTTACACTATTTTGTTTTATGCAATTGATTTTTTGTAACTTACATAAGTGCTTATAATTATCTGCTAACATTGTTCGAAATAACTTATTAAAATTCATATTTTCTTTTTGTTTTAATTTTGTTTTTATTTGAGTAATTTAAAATAAATAGATGAAAATTATTTAGAATTTGATTGGACCATAATTATTTTATAAAGAATTGGGCCAGTTTGTGAATTAACAATAGCTTTGGATCTTACTAGTAATATCTATATGTGAACATTATATACACACACATATAAAAAATATTATTAAATATGACATCATAATTATTGATTAAATTTTGGATAATTTTCTTGTTAGGGAATTATTTTATTATCTTTATAATTATATCTATTTCCTTAGTTTTAGGTTATGCAAGCTGAAATTGAAGGATTTGGTTGTTATCATTTGAATTAGTAAACATTTTTTCTTTCTATTTAGGAGGTGATTTTGAGGATGAAAATAAATCAACTGCAATGGTTGTTTGAAATTTTAAGATGGCTTTTATATGTAATTGGAATAATTTTAGTCCTAAAACTAAAATATAAGGTGTTTGTTTTATTTAAAAATTTAAACACATGCATATGGATTTTTTTTATTGTATACGTATTGATTTTGTTAATTGTTTTATTGAGTCAAATTTAAATATGTTTTACATGTGAGTTTTAACCGCATAAATTTAGTAATAGATTTCAAAAGTATATACTATTTTTTAGTTAGAATTTTCAAATTGCTTAATTGAAGTTAATGAAATTAATTTTTTAAAATTTTAATGAAAATTTTAAATTTTACTATTTTTATTAATTGAGTAATTTATTAAATATTGATTTCTTGTTATTGTGATTGGTTAAACACCAGTGATATAAATGTTATTTCTATTTCACGGTGAAAGATGGAAGGGACAATGATCACTAAAAATAACATCATGAAAATAAGTTGGTCATTAAGGTGGTGATCTTTGAGAATAATACCAAAAAGTATTCATTATTATTTTAGAGTAGCAATACTTGAAAGTAATGCCTTAAAAATACACATGAATTTAATTAAATGAAATTTGTTTATGATAAAAGAATAAATATTTTGTGACATCTTCTATGAAAGTTAATTTTTGAAATCTCTTAAATATTATTTATAGAGATTTTATTAAAATTTAAAAAATTAATCATATATTGTTTATTTTTAAAAATTTTTATTATGCATAAATATTTTTTAGATGTTAGGTTACTTTACTTTTTAACTTCTACGTGAGTTTAGAAACAAAATCGTTGAAGAATGTTAAAAAATTTTCAATTGGAGGATTTTCATTCTATTTTATAATTGTAAAAATGAGAAAACATATGTACAAATTTTCAAGTTAATGGATGAATGGTAAACCATCAAATATTGTATATTTATGTTGAGTCGAAATAGTTGTGATTGAAAAACTGTGACACTCAAATATAAGTAAACTCTACTTTATTATCTCTTGTCCTTGAAAATATTTTATAAAGTTATTGGAAGGAGACCAAGTGAAAATCGATTAAACAAGTTATTTTGTCGAGTAGGGGCAAAATAATTTTTTCACTCAAAATTGAGGCCAAATCACATAAAAAATCTTAGAATTTCATAAATATCATGTTGGTATGTTTAATTTCAATTCGAGACGCAGTTGGTATATTTTTGCGAAGTCAGAAACAAAAAGGGTAAAATCATCATTTGATAAAGTTTTGATTGACTAAATCAGATGTTGAGAATATAAATTAGTATGATAGAGTGTGTTAGAAGGAAAGATAGATTTTATAACCATAGAAAAATCAAAATTACTATTTTGGACAAAAAGAGACAATTTTGCTAAAAAGGGCAAAATGGTCATTACGTCAAGGGTCGGAAGGACTCTACCAGATTTTAATGATCCAGAACTCTTGTAAATGTGGTAAATAAGATATAGAAAAAGTGAAATTGAATTAGGATGTGAATTTTTCTAGAAAGGATGAAGAAGGACCAAAGTGACCAATTTTCTTTATTAGGGGTAAAATAATTTTTTTACAAGAAATTAGAAGAAAAAGTGATAATTAAAATTGATGAACTAAAGTGAAAGAATATAAAAATAACTTAGGTAGTCTTATAATTTTTTTGGGAGTTAAATGCAAGTTTTGAAATATTTGTGGGTAATAGTGTAATTTTTAAAAATATAAATTTGGATAAGATTGGTTGACTTTTCAAAATTGAAGTAAACCAACTTTTTCTTCTTCCTTGCCGTGAGATACTTCTTTCCTTCTCTTTGAAATTTTTAGGCAAAAATTAAGCAAAATCTCTTAATCCGTCCGATTAAACGCGTTACCGCAAAAAAAAAAAAAAAATTGTTCTACGCGTCGAGAGTTTTAATTTGACGGTAAAAATTGTTGATTTCACTGAATTTCAATTTATGGATTTGTTGAAAAGTGGTTTTGATAGTGGTTTATGATTTTAAATGGTAATTTAGGTGGTTTTGCGGTATTGGGATGTTTACTCAAGCATTTGGCATATTTTAAAGGTAAGAAAATGTAATTTTCTTTTATGAAATTTGTGATTGGTGGTTGATTTTTGTATGAATAAATTTGAGGATGGTGTTTAGACGAAATTGGGTATAAGATAATGCATAAAAATGGAAGAAAATTAGAAAAAGGGACAAAATGATAAATTTAAAGTACTGTTCATCGAACCTCTAAATGATAGATTTTAATATGGTATGGTATGTTTGAATATATATAGGTGTGTTAGGGAGCGAATGAAATTAGTAGGAATTGATTTGGATGGACAAAATGAAAAAAAAAATTGAAAGAATGGTAAAATGATAATTTTAGTTATTATTATGGAGATTTAGAAATGTTTTGATGTGTTATATATGTATAATGCTTTATATGATTGTTGGAATGCGTAAATGAATTATTGTTATGGCCGTGTGATTAGAGTGTGGTTAATAGAATTTAGAATAAATTGTAATATTCAGGACATTACATGTTGGTTGCCATAATAATTATAGCAGTTATAATTATTATGTAAATTTTCTTTATTAGTAAATGATGCGTTGATGTGGTTATCCATTAATATTGAATAGTTATATGATATATTTATCGTGATGGTAGAAATTATAATTGTGATGAATAAATTTCAGTAAATCTGGTAGATTAGGTATTTAGAGTGTATGTGATTATGAAAGTGTTATGAATTTTTGGTTGAGTATCACTATTTGTAAGTGCATTATACATTCATTATGTGAACGAATTTCATATGCACATAAAATCGAGATATGGACGCTATTTATCATTTCTATGTGTATAGGTGTGCATATGTGGTATTCAGTGTGCATGGTTTGAGTGTACAATACTTTTTCGAAAAATGAATATATGGCTTTAGGCCATTTGGTATTAATTGTATGACTATATTAGTTATGGATCTGAATATTCAAATACCTTTCACACCCGCTAACTTGGTTATAGCCAGATTATATAATCGATTATATGTAAAAATATACACTCAGCCCAATAGACAAGTGGTGTGAATGGATGAGGGTTGGGTAAATTTACTTTGTGGCCACGATCCATAACTGTGTTAGCATGACCGGTCATATATTTGTCGATAATTTATTGAAAATATCATGTGATATTGATTTTGAAATGTATGTAGATTTATTTGCATTCTATACAATAACTATGAGTATTATGTAGATAGTGATACAGTGTGTATGGTCATAGAGTATTTATCTCGTTAGATTATGTTAAAGCGATATGAGTTTAATAACCTCTATATCATCAGTACCGTATAGCATATATGGGAGGGAAACAAATTCTATACTAGAATATTATATTTCCTTACTGAGATGTTTTGCTCACCCTTTATAGATAGTGGTTTTTATAGGTAATGTGGCGTCGGGGATATGGATGTGAACTCTTCGAGGTGTCAATAGGGCTAGTATCTTGATGATGAGGGTATTTTTGGTATTAATGCATAATTATGCATATGTGTGTGTGTATATATATATATATATATGTGTGTGTGTGTGTGTGTATGTATGTATATATATACATTGGTACAGTGAACTTATAATTTTTTGGGTTACATACTATAGACTATGTGTGTAACTAGGATATTATACATATACAATTTTCGCATATATATATATATATGTATCAATTATTTTGGTTATAAATATGTTTCTTGACTTAAATTAAATTTAGGTTGTTTTCTAATACTTGACCCATGATATATATATATATATATTTTTATATGATTATTGTTTTTATATACGGTGCGTACTACCAAGTGGCATACTATATGCTAAAGGTAGTTGCATGTACATGTATCAGTACTAAGGACAGTATTCAATATGTGCATTGGGTGAAAATAATGGTATGAGCATAATTAATAGTATGTTTAGGTAGTATGTGACTGCATAACTAGATATAAGTGTGTGCGTGTGTGTAAGGGTATATCACATCGGTGTACCGTTGGGTTATTCATTATATAAATGCATAACTTCTGATACGCACTCTATCAATATTGTCGAATATTTTATTTAAAATGGATTATGTTTTAATTAATGGTTATGTGTAGATATATATATATATATATCTTTATGTTGAAAAAAAATTCAGATTATATCTTATGTGGTTGATTTTAAATATAGAGGTATTACAAAAACCTTTTGAGAGTATTTAAAATTTTGATTGTAGGTTTTAATCTTTTGAAAAATGTCCATTTTCTAAGAAGAAACTCTACCAAGATTTTAGAGAATTAGAGTACATTGTATCAAACATGGACATGAATGAACTTGTACTTTACACAACTTGATTTTTTTAACAAATAACACCTTTTTAAAGTGAATGAGCCTTTTTTTTCTTTTAATATTTACTCATCTTTTTCAAAGTGTTTTACATAGAAATTTTTATTTTGTATCTATTTTTTTTATTTAATTGATTTCTTTATGTATTAGCAATCATATTTTGTTTTATTCTTACAGATTTAACTACTACTATCCTTTTATGTTCATATTAATAGTCCAGCTATTGTATTACATTATTATAATTATGCATATATTTTTGTTTCAATTAAAGGACAAATAAGCTTGTGTTTTGATTTCAAGTATTGGAAGAAAAAATTATGTTAGTTTTTCTTGTTAACTCATTAGGCATGTTTGGATGATGGTACTGGACTAAACAATTACCTAAAATCAAATTAACCAATAGTTAGCCCTCACATAGTTTGGCATGGACTAATTACTTTTAGCAAAAATGACAAAACTTAAAAAATTGTTAAGATATGCCCTAAAAGTCATTCATATTATCAACTTTAGGGATATACTTTGTCTTGTATATATATTATTTATTAATAAAAAAAATTATTTATTCATAAATATATGTTATTTTCTTTATTTCGTCATATATATAAATAAAGTATATTTATGAATTATTCTAATAATTTATTTAACAGTTAAATGAAATTATTAAAGTTATTCCCTACGGAGGTGATATCAAATAGGCAACGATATCACATAGTAGACATATTGAATGTCTCTGATAAATATCATAAGATGATATTAGTGTGAGTAACGTAACAATCACGTTATTAGGATATTATGATGGTTTAAATAATTAAAAAACTATTTTTTAAATATGACCATACAATGATAAATCATGTGATAATGTATGTAATCAATGATATATCATGTAATTATACTAGTATATGATATTATCTTTTAACCTGAACTATCATAATTAAATTTAATATAGATATATGTGGTTCATATAATGTATAAGCACAAAAATAATTATATCTTGTATGATAAAATCGGTTTGATTACATATTGTTTACATTTAAAAATAAATGATAGTCAAAACAGGATCCGTTGACTCGATGTATAAGATCAGAGTTTTCTTTAATTTCATCCGGATTTGAATTCTTTAACAAATATCAATAAATAACTAAAATAGTAAATTTCTTATTAGAATAATTAAATATCATACGAAAGAATTCGTGATAATAACTTTAATACATATTAATCAATTGTTCATATTTATATTGGTATAGAATTTTGATATATCATAGATCTTTATTCAATTAATATTGGACAATAGAAAAATTTTACTTATACGATATGTACAATTAGGATCTGGTTTGATGAAGTACGACTTCATCATGGTTTAGGAATTATAACACATTACTAGATATTAATCATAGTCGTTGAACTTTTGAATAGTTTAAAATTTGAAAAGTTCGAAATAAGTTCACAACTATTCCACATTGAACTTATATAATCACACCAATAACCAAAAGTAGTGAAAAATATTTAGAATAAAAAATATTATCAATAAAAAAAAGTTAATATTTTTTAGATAATATTTGGGTTGAAATAAATCTGTATAAATATTATATATATTTATAAATGTTTTAAAGTATTTGAAAAATTTTTCTTAAATTTGTATTAAAATATAATTTAATGTAAATTATATGACTTAATTGATAATATGAATTATCAATGAATCTAAATGTAAATGTGTAATTATTAAATAATTGTACTTAAACTTATAAAGTTGTACTTAATTATATTTGTTTAAAAGTTAAGCAAATGTCTTACATTTAAGTACATGAATTTAAATATATAAAATAAAATTATTAGATGATTACCATTATATCCAAATATGAAAACTCATGGGTATGTTTAAATATATGTGTGTGTGTGTGTGTGTGTGTGTGTGTGTGTGTGTGTGTGTGTTACTTTACCAAAATTGATAAGTTTGCAAAAAGAAAACCCTAAGCTTCCTCCCAAATTTGGCCAAGGCTTTTTCCATGCTTTTAGTGATGTAAATTGTTATATCTTCACACAATCAAAGATTAGCTTTCATCATTCATGTGTTCTTGCACAATGAAACTCATCCATGGTTGAAATTTATGCATATATGAGATATATATTTAGTTGGCATTCTAAGTGTTTGTGAAAATGCTTGAATGAACCAACTATTATATTTTATGCACATTATCATATGTGTCAATCCTTCAAATGGTATTAAAGCATGATTGGATTGTGTTTATGGCTTGATTTGCTTGAAAAGCCAAAATATAGAATGCATGTGGGGTATTTGACCAACATGTGTTTTTGTAATTGAAAATTTTTTTAATGAATTCTCATGTATTTGGATGTTTCATTGTGATCCCATATATGCGTTGATTTTGGTGGAAAAATTAAAAGGAATACAAATGAGGAGTTTTCGACCTACTGGGAAAATATGTGAAAAATAGCTTTTCATGCAACTTACATATATTTAGATGCATTATCATGATGTTGTGAACACATGGTAATGTTATTTGAATGCATAAATATATTTCAATGTTATTAGAACATAATGGATGAGTCTTAATGCATAGTGAAATGATTGCATGAGATGTGAATTCATTCACCCAAGTGTATTTCTTTTGATGTGTTTATGGTCAATTGGAAACAAAATTATTGGCATGTGATGGCAGGAAGTTTGGCCAAGTGATGTGTTGATGAAAATTAGTTTTCGTCAGAGAATACATTATATGTTTCAATGGTTGGAAAATTTGGCCATGGTTCCATGTTGGAAATTATTTTCATCAAGGTTTATGCATGTGCAATGTTGATTTATGCATGTATAAGGAATTTTTGGTGTTTGGCCAAGATTGTGTATTTGTGAAATGTATGATTTCATGAATATCTATATGTCTATATGCACGTGCTTTGAAAATTAAAGGTGTTTAATTCCAAGTTTCTAATTATTAACCATTATATGTTGGTTGATGAAAATGTTTCATAATGGTTATATGTGTTTAAATTTCTTTAACACGTATATGTATAAAATGTTGATGCATGATGAATAATGTATACATATGTATCTAATAAGATTATATGTATGTGTATGTATGTGATTATGAGATAATATGTTTTTGCTTATTTATGAACTAAGTGCATGAGTTTATGTATTTGAAGTGTTTGAATGCATACATGCATGATAATGTTTTGTTTCATGCATGTAAATATAGTTTTATGCATGAGTTGATGTATATGTGATATGTATATATGTTATGTATTTAATTTAAAATATATATGTATAAGATACAAGTGTATAGTATACACATTATGCATAGTATAAACATACATTTATATATGTGGTATATGCATGTATGTATAGATATGTGTAGAAATGTATGATAATATTAAAATAAAACATTAGATTAGTTCATCAACACAAACAAACAAAATGTGATCACTAAAAAATCATAAAAATTAATACAACAAACATCAAAAAAAATTTTGTGAGACAAGAAATTTTAGAAAATCAAGCAAATCAATAAAATCCATAATGATTTAATGTTACATGTGCATTAATAATTAGAGAATTATTAATAAAACATGCAATAAAATGTTTTAATAAGAATAAAATATGAATATATGTGTATTTGATATACATACTAAAAGTTAGTGAATATTTATTCATGAGATGAATTAATAATATTAATTTATATGTTTAAAATATGTATTTAATACATATAAAATTAACGTATAAATTAACTTCCTAATAAAATTAATAAATCTATACCTCTCATAATGGGATAATAATGAGTTATGTAACTTGATATTATATTTTAAGATTTTAAAATATGAGGGGTGCAGTATTAATGTTATAGAATTCAGTTATCTCATTCTTGAGTATATATTATTGTTTGGATCAATATTTTATTATGTAAGGTTTAGATGAAAAGTACACTTCGAGAAAGTACAATGGTTCGAATTTAATTAGCATAGGATACAAAGATTTTAAAATGTGAGGTGTCTAAAATTAAGATAAGGAAAATAAATCATACCTTACATGAAATATAAAAAAAATATATTTTTTTTTACTTATTAGAATTAATTGACCAAATATTTTTTTTTACTTATTAGAATTAATTGACCAAGATTCTAAAATGTGAAATTGATTAATTTTAATAAGAATTTGGTTCTCTACTATAATATTAAGTCTATTAAATCTCCAACAAAACTTTTGAATCTTAACTTAGAATATATAGATTTAAATTAAATAGTAGAAGTTGATTTGATTAGCATTATTTAATAACTTTTAAAGTATTCAATTATTATTATTTAAATTGTTTGAATAATATGCATGACATTAACCGATATTTTATTTTCTCATAGAATCTCATTCTAGTGATATAAATACATATAAAATGTCGAACAATACTATCCTAAGAATATTGGACAATAATATTTTAATGGGGTTAAACTTTAAAGTCTGGTTTAGAAATTTCAAAATAGTTCTGAATTTCGAAAAATTGGCTATGTCTTTGGAAGGTTCTTTACCACTCGAGATAAATGAGGATGTACATATGTGAATAGTGAAGCATTTGAAAGACGGCATGATGACAACTGAAGAGTTCAGGGTTATATATTGTTATCAATGAATAGAGTACTTCAGATTCTACATGAGAATATTTATAGTGCCTATGATATTTTGTAAGCCCTACAATAATTGTACGATGATAATTCTTAAGTAATAGAGTACGAGTTGTGTGTTATCCTCTTCAACATGAAGTTTAGAAAGGAAATGTTGCTAGATGATCATGTCATCAAGATGATTAATCATTTGGGGCAGTTGTACACGTATGATGTGATCATACCTCATCACGTACAAGCGAATTTGCTTCTCCAATCCTTTTCTCCTAGTTATAAATTTTATAACTAATTATAATTTAAATAAGATTGAGTGAACTTTTCAAAGTTGCTCAATAAACTTTAAAAGTTTTATAGGCAAAACAATAGAGAGAATAAGCATGAGGATGTTCATGTGACTTCTACTAATGAGACTAGCAAAAAATCAAAAAAGTCATAACAAAAGAAAGAGCCAAAGGTTGGTCCAAAAAAAAAAGAGTTCTAAGAAAACTCAGTCTAAGACAAAGAAAGTCAAGGACAAGGAAACTATTTTTATTGTGAAAAGTTTGGTCATTGGAAGAGAAATTATCCTCAATGCCTGCAGAGTCATAAGAAAACCAAATTTGGTATGCATAGTTATTATATGATTGATTATAAAACAAATATTATTTTAGATAATCAGTCATGAATAGTTGATTGAACAACTATTACTCATATATTTGTCTCTTTGAATGCAAGGCAGAATAGTTCTACATTGAAAAAATGTAAAATTGTATTAAGGATGGCTCATAGAACAACTATTATTACAGATAAATTAAAATTTTCACAAACCGCAGGAGAGGTATTTGGAATTTGTGGCAAGTTTTGTGGAAACGCACACTTACCTTCCTTCTAAGATAAATATATTTTTAATTTATTTATTCTATATAAATAAAATTTTAATTTACTAATTTTTATTTAAATTTTTAAAGCTTATTATTTATACTTTTTAAAACAAATAAAATAATATTTTATTAAAAAATCTTAATTATATATATACGCACATATTCATATATTAATTCTCTAACACATTAATTTAAAATTACTTACTATTTCATATAATATTCGTAATCTATAATAAAAAAAAATTACAATATTATATAAACATTCAAATAGCGTTAATTAATAATAATATTAAAATATTTTAATTTTTATTATTTAGAGTATTTTTAAACCATGATAATTATATTATAAAATTTTAAAAGTTTAATATAAATTATTTTAACTATTTTTTAAATTAATTAAAATTTTATATTATTAAAATATAAATAAATTTTAATAAATTTTAAAAATTAAATAAAAATAAATAAATTATAATTTTATTTATAAAGAATAAATAAATTTCTAATTTATATATTTTTTAGCTAAATCAAAAGGGAAGGTAAGTATGTTTTTTTATAAAATTTATCATAAATTTAAATTTTCACAAACATCAAGAGAGGTATATGACAAAACCCTTGCTAAAATTTAAGTGGTGGTCTCTTTAAAGGATGGCTTTGACCTTCTATTTATCTTGGTTATTTTGATTCTTCTTTTTTCCCCACCACATCATCTTCCCCTCTCTCCCCCCACACCGCACCCCCCAACCATATTCATAAATTGATTTCACTCCATTAAACTTGTGATATTGGTGGATTTATTAAAGATTTATATTAAAATAATACAATCTAAGTATGTGCTATCAAACGCGCCCATCATGTCTTTGATGGTGTTTGTCGATTTACTTTGCAAACTGTTAATTTACGAGTAAATAATTAATTTTAGCGGCCACGAAACTCGCAGGGCACAGTACGAATGGGCTGGACCTAATATGCCATGTTGGACCTAAAATCTTTTGTTTTAGGCTGGTTCGACATGCCTGGATTACTGCATTCCTAGACCAACCCAAACACGAAAGTATAATTGGGCCAGAAGTGGACATTAATTCATAAGTTTTGTTAGGTTTAAAATTGGGCGGAACTAACCCGAACCCATAGGCCCAACGAAAAATGACGAGGAAGATTACCTTGTTTGGCAGCAGCAAGCACAAACTAGCGTCAGTGAATGGATCCAAACCAGGCGTTGACAAACAAGAATTTATTTTTGACAATCAAGAAACTGGGATTTGATTGATTGATTGATTCGGGTTTGAAGGGAAGAGGGGCTTCGAATTAGCTTCTGGTTTTATGAATCTTTATAATACTAATGGCTTACAGAAGGAAGCAACAAGGAGGATTGTCATCGACAATTGATGGAGCAGAAGATGAAGATGAAGTCACAGATAGGTCAAGTTCACGTTCAAATTCATCTTTTTTAGCTGCGAAAGCCATTAGAGCTTCATCTGCACATAGAGATTCATCTCTCTCGTCTGCTTATTCTTCTCCACACTCCAACTCCAGGCCTACCACTTCGTCGCCTTCCCAAAAGGTGTTGTATTCTTCTTCATTATCCCTTTACTTTACCTATTTACTTTACTTGATGATTCTACCAATGATTCACGTTCTTCTATTATCTGGGTGGCCTCCTTCTTTCTCAATCTAGGATTGTAAGCCTTATCAGTACACATCAATGAAAATTTTGAATGAATCCAAACATGGTTTTTGGGGGAATCTCGTTAGAAAAGCCAAAGCTATCTTGGACGATGATGATGTTCCCCAACAACCTGAAAAGCCCGCGAATACGACACAACACATGCCTACCACTGATACAAGAGGCAAGGTCTGTATTCAAGATTTAGTTTCAGCAGCTGCGATATTGCTTTAAAAAATTTTTCCGTAACTAGATGATTTGTTAGACGTTAAACCTTTCTTATTAACTGTGTATATTCTCCTTGTAATTTTATTTCTACTGCCAGAAACAGAATACATATAATTCTAATGAGAGCCATCGAAAACCAGATAGTCCTGCCTTACAGAAGGGACTTGATGCAGTTACTTCCTCTGTAAATTATATTGGTAATGCTGTTGAGGTGAGTTTCTATACAAAGAATTTCTTAAGCATGTACATTGGCTTCATTAGTTCAGATTATTAGCTTGCATGAACAAAGAATTGCAATGCTGTCCTTTCTTCTATTTTATTTATGATGCGTACTAGTTGTCGGGATGGACATTTGTCTATCATTTGTTCTCCTATATGTTCAAATTTTTAAACTGGTTTATGGACACCTCTTTTTTTTTTTTTTTTTTTTCCTTTAATTTGTTCCATTTCTGCTTCACTTTTTAGGAGGGCCTTACGATTGTGGAACACAGAACTGCAGGCATCATTCAAGAAACCCGTAAGCATATTCAGAAAAAGCCTGGCACTTTTGCTGCACAGAATCAGGGCAGTAACAGACCTCATGTGCAGGCCCAAGGCCAACCACATGTGCAAACTGATCATGAACTTCAGTTGAAGGCATCTCGCGACGTAAGGCGGCAACTGTATGTCACTGGTTCATATGATAGAAGTCTTTTGCATGTTTAGGTAGCCCAACCTTGCAAATTATAGTACTTGTCACTAGATGTTAATGGAAGAATCCAACATAGGTTTTTTTAGTTATACCAGCAACAATGTGCCTTCTAGAGGGTTTCGTTTACTCGGTGCACCTCTCCACTTCATAGTTTGCAGCACATGCATTGAGCAGAAATCTGTGAATGACTTTAAATTCTGAACTCTGTAATTGAGTTTTTTTCATTGGCTACTGGTAGAATTCCTTGTAAAGCTTGCACCTTTTTGTAGAAAAGATGAATGCTCTGCTGCATATTACATATACCTTGGATGCTAGATTGTAATTAATAGCCATAATCAGCGTTCTAATATTTCAGTTACTCATTTCTTACTTGTGATTTAACTTTTGCATATAATCATATTGTTTGTTGGATATCTATCCTTTGAGTTGTTTCCTGTTCCATCTAGCAGTCTTGTCTATGTATTGATGCTTGAAACTATCAATTGGGCCCACCATTCCTGCTTTATACTTGTCGAATAAAAATGATAGACTGGGGGCACATTAGGAACATATATTCTTGATGGCAATGAGTTCTGTAGGAATCATTTTTCTAAATTCTAGCCTTGCTTGAGAGTCAAGATGTTGTCAGAAGAGGTTAAAAAAAAGGAAAGAACTTAGTGGCACACAAACAAGGGAGTAGGGGCTAGAGAAAAAAAGAAAGTTGTTTTATTGGGCTGGAGATGGCAGAAGTACTTTTAAATTCAAAATGTGCATCTTTTTCTTTTTTCCTACTTTTTTGATGCAATAATTTGTGTTTTAAGATGAGACCTATGATTGCCTTTGGATTGTGAAATAGGTTGCAATGGCAATGGCTGCAAAGGCGAAGCTTCTTCTTCGAGAGTTGAAAACTGTGAAAGCAGATCTGGCTTTTGCTAAAGAGCGCAGTGCTCAGCTGGAGGAAGAGAATAAAGTCTTTCGGGAGAGCCATGAAAGGGGAGACAACCCAGAAGATGATGATTTGGTACTTCATGTCTTCTTTTTCTACTTTTCTTTCTCTTTATTTTGTTGACAATTTGAATGATGATAATTATTTGGTTTACTATTTATTTTTTGATGTCAATGATTGATATCTAAAATATATACTGAGTTCATAAAGATAGAGTCTAGACAATGAGCTTCTTGTTTGTTCATTTGTTTGGTCTTTTATTTTTTTAATGTCATTGTTTTGAACCAAAATATTTGTGGATTAAATGCTTGATATGTGTGTGGGAGCAAGAGATTAATGAAGTCCAACAGAGGACATAAGCTGTACCCGGTGACACAGTTAACTATTACAATGAACACAATAAAATAAATAAAAATAAAAGCATAATATTCACTTGCTGATTCCTAGCAAATATTCAGCTTTGTTGAGTTCAACGGCTTATTTTGATCTAGAATACTATGAGACCAGTAATTTGTTAAGTACATTGCAATTTCTCAAGTAAATGTGATTTCTAGCGGCATGTAGTTTATCAAATTTTTGAGTGAGTAGACATTGATGGTTGAATTAAATTGATCTCCGTGCATTGGCTAAATCCAAAACTGATGTCTATGCTTGTATTTCAGATACGGCTTCAACTTGAGTCACTTTTGGCTGAGAAGGCTCGATTGGCTCATGAGAACTCAGTCTATGCACGCGAGAATCGCTTTCTAAGGGAGGTTGTTGAGTATCATCAGCTCACCATGCAGGATGTTGTGTACTTAGATGAGGGCACTGAAGAAGTTACTGAAGTTTACCCGATAAAGGTTGTGTCAAATCCACAAAACGTCTCTGCTGCACCTCGATTTGCACCCGAGGGTTCCCTTCATACAAGCCTGCGTGTGACTCAGGATGGCTTGCCTTGCCTTTCACCACAACCTCAGGTTGCAGAGGTTTCCAAAACTGTTGCTTCACCAGGCTGTGTGTCTCCCCTGTGATGCCTGAGGATGTGTAAAGACTGTCGAGTCAATCTGTTCGAGTTGTATTGCCCCATATGGTTTGGTCAGAGATTGTAACGGCTCATATTCTTGTATTTTATTTTATTTTTGACTTGGTAACAGTGGTTCCCCTTGTTTGGGTTATATGATGATATGGATAGATCCTTGATTAAAGCATTCAGACTTGTCATTTAATCCGTCATTGTCTTCAAACATTCGTAGTTTTACACATTATATTATCATAAAAAGTGTGACATTGAGATGTTGTGCTTTGTGTTTCGAAGTTATATGTCACGAATTAGGGTATTACTTTTTTTTCAAAAGATACAGATTGGGTTATTATCTTTTCTTTAAAAAATATATTTTTTAAGAGGAAGATAATGACCTAACCTGTGACAGATAATATCAGAATCAAACTTATTCTGATTTTGATATTTCATCAAGTATTCAAGCATATTAGTTGTATTTATAAAGAATTCATAAGTCTTGAAATATAATAAGACAGATATATAGAGAGTTCTATTGTAACTAAAATGTTACATAATTGAATGGACAAGAATGTAACGAAATTTTACATTAGATAAAAAAAAATATCTTTAAAATTTATAAGAGTAGATATTATACATTCTATTAAACTTGTTTTTTAAAAAAATTATAATGACTCAGTTCATAACACATAGCTCATTTAGAATGAAATTACAAAATTTTAAACATTATAAAAAAGTGAGAAATTTCTAAAAAATAATTGTGACAGAATCACAAAATAGAAAAGAATAAACTTACTCTTTCATACAACAATTAATATAATAAAATTATATTATTGTCATATAATTTATCTTTAACGTTATTAAATATTAAATATTTAGTTAAATATTAAATAATCTCCACTAAAAAAAATTGTGTTTAACACACAGGCGCGTGCGTGTATATGTCCTAAATATTTTATTAATTGTCAGTACCATTAAAGGATGATAAAAGAAAACAAAATGGTCAATTCATCGTCACCTTATAGCCTCATAAAGGAGAAAAATCTTCAAGAGAGAAAAATGTAGTATTTGTGACCTTTTTCGTCAACCAATCACGTGGTGCCTTCATTGTGACTTGGTTGAAACTCCTAAAATTTTCTTCCTCAGTTGCCGTAGTGCGCGCTCGAGTTATGAACAAACATGCAACACCACAGAGCAATCCTTTTCATTTGACAAAAGTACTGAGTGTTTAAAGCGCAGCTGTTAGGTCTTTGGAGTATGGTTTTTGCGTCACTAACTATCATAAAAAAAGGCGGCGGCAGTTATTATTTTGGGCACGAAGATGATATCTATTTGATAGTTACTCTGCTTCAGGTGGTCTTCTTTCTCACACTCATACACTCCCCTCCCTAAGCAGAGCAAGTATTAGTGATATATATCTACACGAAATTTTACCATTCTTAAGTGCGGCGTAGATGACGGTTCAATATTACCATTTTTAAGTGCGGCTTGGAGGATTGTTTAAACGACAACTAATTTGTATAGGATGCAGTGTGTGGTTCAATATTACCATTTTTAAGTGCGGCTTGGAGGATTGTTTAAACGATAACTAATTTGTATAGGATGCAGTGTGTGGCCCACTCCACGTTTTATGAAAATTGCATCATATCAAGGAACTTTGCCACGTACTGATTGAAGCTCAAGTTTCTCATAATTACTGCTCTAATAAAGTGTTCATCGCAAGCAAGACAATTAATTATGCATAAACTACTTAACATCGTCCTTCATTCGCTCATCTTGCAAATAGCAGGACGATTTGTTTAGCTAAAGGATCAGTTGCATTCTTTCCCCTTTCAGGATGAGATTCTCCCCTCAGAGTTTGCATATAACGTCTAATTTAGCTTTCCGTTTCAAAGCGCCTGCTATCACACAAGCACTGTCCAGTTTGGCCACCAGCTCAAAGTCAAGATCAACCAAGAAATCTGCATTGCTTCCTAGCGTTGAACTACATATGAATGTATCCCAAAGGTCACCACCCATGAGCAATTCATAAGGTATAGTGCATGGTTCAGCATGGCAAAAACTAGCTACACCATCACTGCACTCTTCAAGCGGCTGTCACCAGAACAATCCCTTGCTTGTCTTCTTTAGCAAGTCGGTGAGAAGTGTTGCATTAAACGCTTAACACAAAACTAAAATCATAATTATATAAATGGGAATCCCATAAGTATGACCGCTTTAAAGCTAGTTACTAAAGATTTCATGTTGAAGCCGAGCTAGGAGATCACCAACATTCTATCCTATAAAGTCTCCAGTGAGCACAATAAGGACCAAACCAAATGGAATATCCATTAATCCCATCAATAATTGCAATTTAACAACAAAATACTTCCTCTAATACTATTTGGGCAACCAATCCTTTGAGCATACACATCATATAAACAAAACTAGCCACAATCATAGATCTGCAAAACTTGATCTAAAGTAAATTCAATTGCAAAACATAACCAGTAAATCTTGGCAGAAGCTTAAAGTGAAAATCACAGTGTCAATACAAAATGGAATAACCAAACATAGGTACTTCAACTAATACTTCAAACACATTAATAAATGCCACATTCTACCTCAAAAACTTGTTCTCATGTAATAGAACCTAAGCTGTGGCATTTAAGAAAGCTCTTCCTGGTTGACGGTCAGCCAAGGGTCCATGATTTCCAAGAAGCTGCAAGGACCACTTCCCTATCAGTTTCTTGATATACCCTCAAAATATAGATGTAAAATGAAAACATAAAACAGAAAATTTGTCATGCCAGTATAGTCGGCATGTATAATTACTATAATCACCAAATTTAAATTGGTAAGACAGTTTGAATGACCAAGTAGAGCACAAACCTTAGCATTGACACCATCTGGAATAATACGGTTCTCTGACTTGAACTTCAGATAATCAGTACGGCTAAATTTGGTGAAACCCCTGAAATTGCACAGAGAAAAATAGCAAATGACTTAAACTGTACAAAAAATAAATAGAAATAAAAATCAATAGATCACATAGCAGGTGGACCTAACACATTGCAGAACATCACAGGTTGGTACAAAATGAATCAGATCATTCAAGTGGACAACAAAATCTAATGATGAAAGGGACCAGTACATGTAGAATAAGCATGGAGGAAAAAAAAAAGTCGCAGGTTCAAAAACCATAAACCAAACATCTTATGCAATGAGTTCAAATAACAGTGTGATGGCTTAAGTAATCACGATGGACCGGCCCACAATCATACGAAGATATCAACCAAATCTAACAATGAAAGGAACCAACACATGTAGAATAAACATGGAGAAAAACGTGAGGTGTGCAAAAACCACAGTAAACATTTTACCAATGTGTTAAAATAATAGTGGCCAATGGCTTAACTAATCATAATGAACCACCTCACAATCCGATGAATATGTCAAACAAATAACTCATCATAAGAAATGCATACATACCACTTTCTGCTGACAATGATCTTTTGACGACCAGGGAACTTGAACTTTGCACGGCGGAGGGCCTCCTGTGCATGATGACTGTTGCTGTCCTTGCAACGTACAGACAGGAGGACCTGTCCAATAGCAACTCTGGCACAAGTACCCTGTGGTTTACCAAAAGCACCCCTCATACCAGTTTGAAGCCTATCAGCTCCGGCACATGAAAGCATCTTGTTGATGCGCAAAACATGGAATGGGTGAACACGAACTCGCAAATGGAAGGCATCTTTCCCAGCATACTTGGCCATGTATTTGTTGCAAGCAATACGTGCAGCCTCAAGAGCTTCACTTGAGACATTTTCCTTTTCCCATGACACCAAGTGAACACAGAATGGGAACTCATCAACACCTTTCTTCTTCATTCCTACATCATAGATCCGGATCTTAGGGTCAGGCACACCACGACAAAAGCGTGATTTTGGGTACGGCTTGTTTTTGATTTGGCGATAACACCTAGCAGGTCCTGTTAAACCAAGAACCATTGAAAATTTAAACGTTGAAATTGTAACACCAATAAAGTTAATAACCACCCAGATTTCCACTAATCTGCAAAACAGTACAAAATGTTGCAAACAAAACCCAACGTGCCAAATCAACACAATTTACCAGATCTAAACTGTGATCACTTCACAAAATAACTACCGAACAGATATACCACAGCTGCCAAGCTAATGAGTTATTAAATAAAATGATCAAAAAAGAAGCTAAAAAAGCAAACCGCTAAAACCCAAATCGCAAATAAGTCTTCCAACGTGTAACCCTAATTCGATTTTTTTTTTTTTTTGGTTTACATAATTCATGTATTTTAATCTTAAGCTACACAACATGTACATGAAAGCTTAAAAAAATCCACGAAAGGAATTCACTCATCTGACGATAAAACGAAAGGAAATTTTAACTTTTAACAAACAAGCTCAAATCCACAATAATAATAATAATAATAATAATAATAATAAACAGAACAAGCTTGTAAATAAAAAAAATTAACAAAGCATATGCAGTAAAAATCAAAACAGAGATACACAAATTCGATAACAAGAGAAGCATGATCGAAACAAAGATAAAAAGAAACCGCAGAATAGAGCAGGGCACTTACTTCTCCCCATCGCGAACGGTCCAATTGGATTGCGGCAACTAACAGAAATCCTAGAAAATAAAATGAAGGAAGGTGGCTTTCATTATATATAATAAATGTAAGAGCTCCCTGTTAAAACCCTAACGTGCTTTGGGCAGTTGTACTTTGGTGTACATCCACGTATGAGCTTCTGTCCTTGTTTTGGATTTGGTGCAAATCTGGGCTCCCAAGTAAAAGACTTAATATAAATAGCCGCTCTAATAGATTTTATTAAATAAACCCACTACAGCCTAAACTGGACTGGCTATGGAGAAGTTGATTTTTTTTTCTCATATTTTTAAACTGAAAAATAAAGAATTTACAATGAAAGAAAGGACTTTTTGCGACCGAAATGCCACAAATATAATCATTTCAGCGACAAAATTATTTTTGAGACTAAATATTGAAAGTTGCCCCTACTTGCAAAATTTTTAAAATGACATTATTTTAAATTAATTTTATTAACGTGATTTGTTTTAAATTATTTTTATTAAATAATTAATTTTTTCTTTTTTAAAAATTTGAATGCATTTATCCTTATATGACCTGTTTCATCATTTTCAAAAAACACAGTCAAACTTATTCTCTCAATTAAAAAAGATTATCAACAATAAATTTTCTATTTTCTTACCCTTTTTAACTTGATAATATGCATATATGTTGTATTTGACTTTGATTTCATATTTCTATTGAATTTTGGTTTTAAAAAAGTCAAAATCAAGTGCACTAACACCTAAAATCAAGCATACCCAGCATTTGATTTGCTAAATCGAGCACAAATTTGCACTTTATATGAAGCGACAATAGAGCGTTTGACACTTTGTTATGTTAACTCTCGTTCTATTTTTAAAATTTTTAAAATTTTGAAATTAATTTTTAGTTGTTATTTAAGTTTTTTTAAATTAATTTTTTAATTAATTTATTTATGATAGTCTAAATTTTAATTTTTTTTAAGAATTAAAAATATATTTTTTTAATTTTTGTGTAAATAGTTCTTTAAATTTTATGTCTTTTTCACATCTACATGCTTTATGTTTCATGAAAAAATTTTGTTTTATTGTTTTATACTAATTTCTAACATCATGCATTTATTAATAACAGACTTTTCACAAAATTTTAATGTGTAAGGAGAAATTATAAGTCAACCATAATTAAAGATTGATGTAAAGGAGAATTTCTGTGCCAAGTATATCTTCATATCACGAGATGAAGTGATATATGCAGTTATAAGGAAGTTGATCACAGTGTAAGTCAAGTTACTTAGTAAACTTACTTTGAACATTTTCTAAACATGTAAGAATTAAATTTTACAAGCAAACTCATCCATCATATACTACTACTCAAGGTACATATTGATGGCAACAATAACAAGATGTTGTTCCTTGTTAGCGGCAGCAGCATTTATTTCTCACGCATGGATTTTGGTTTCCACATCAATTTGGACTTTAGCCATTTTCAATTGAAGATTTTGTTAAGAATACTCGAATAAGGGATGATTATTTTAATAGTCAAATAGTCATTAAACTTTTGGATATAGATAAGGTTTATGAATATCTTAATTTTTTTAGCATTCTTGACATAGTAGCACTGCAATTGTCACTATTTTACATGATAGAGAAGTTCTTGCATGGCAGAGATAGCAAGAATTATGTCAATTGTTGGTTATTTCATATATCAACCAGTTCAACTCTTATCCATAGGGCAACATAATGTGAAAATATACTTTTAAAAATTTGTGTCATTAATATCAACATAGTATGCCAAATATAAGAAGGACAATGTTGTGCTTAAGTACAATAATAGATATTGACCAAGGAACACTAACACCATTGTTTGGCAATGCACCTAGATTAGACATGCCACATGTTTGTTTTAAAGTTATATATTTGTGAGTATAATATAGCAATAAACATTGAGGTTTGACACAACATAATGTAGGATACACATCCATTAAGGAATAGTCATGGGCATGTAAGCAAACCAGTACACAAATATACAGTGAAACTACACCAAAAAAAAAAAAATTTACTTTTCAAGATTTATGTGATAAATCCTAGTATTATTATATGTACATGTTTCGATACCATAAATACGTACATACTTATAATTAGACGATATTTACCAAACCATAAACACATGAAATTTCTTTGCGTCTCTATGGTAACCACACAATCGAGAATCTAATTAGAGTACTAATTTCTGTAATTTGAATGTATGATGTTTTGTACGTTTTTCTCTTCTCAAAAGTAAAGATATAAAAATAAATTTTAGGCACACCTTTAAAATCGTAAATATCACATATTTATATATTATTATTTTATATTTTTAATTTTAATTTAAACTATTTAGTTAGATTTTTTTTATAAAATCTAATTTATTTAATAAAATAAATATTAATAAATTTAGTCTAATTTTTACATAATGAGTTTAGTTAAAATTAAAATCCAAATTATTCAACGAATCCTAAACTTATTGAAAATTTTATATATATATATATATATATATTTTTCAATTTTAATGTGTGACCTAATAAGTTCTCGTAACGTCAGTAGTAATATTAAAATTTAATTTTAGTGTTACAAATAATAAGTAATGTCTAGTAATACATCATAACTACCCAAGTGACAAAAATGTCAGTAATTTGATATCACTTTATCTATTACTAATATTACCGTATAATTTAATTTTTTTTATTTTAGATATCTTAATTGAATACGAAACATAAAATGTGACATTCTTATGTGGTTCAATTATATGTCTTTGATATATTAAATAGACTTATTTTATCAAATAAAATTAATATCACCTATTAATTTATTTAAGTATAGCCATACATTTTTTAAAATTTCACTCAATTAAAGAGCTGGAAATATCACTTCCATTATATAGGAGTGATAAATTTTATTTTGATCATACACATCCTTCTACACGAGTTATAACATATTTGATTTTTTTATAGTCTATCTTATTATAAATAACGTTTAAAAATATCAAAATATATCATTATTTATGTTAAGAACTATCGTAATTTCAAATTCAAAGATCACATATACCCTTGTCACTATGATAATCGTTTATGACACTCATATAATGATCCACATAATTTTCTCATGATAGATCGGTCCAGTACATTAGTTCATTAACTTGTACCCATATGTTGACTTGATATCTTATATCATAATACACACATGTCATTATCAGTCACCAAACATACTAATTCCCATGCATTATTATTATTCAAAGAACATTTAAAAATAGTGTCTAACTAATTGAATTTACTATTATAAAGGTATTATTATATTTATTAAATATACAAATATGTAACAATGAAATAATTAAATAAAATATGTAAATCAAAAAATCATGATATAAATATATTAAATATCTAAAATACTATTGAATTTAAGGCATATACCAACAGGGCAAGTACACCCAATCCCTCATTGCTTTCACTCTCTGTGTTTTTGCCCTATGGTCCCTTGGCATTCTCGTTTCATGATCTCTTAATGTTTTCGCTCCATGATCAATACATGTAATACTATGATGAAGATTTTAGAAGAGATATTACAGTATGTTGTGATGTAATGTTGGCAGCTATCTAAAACTTGTATAAGATATGAAACAATTTTAAAAACCTAAGTGGCCAGATGATAGAGAATTTTGAGATCCTTTGGCAGGTGGTTTGGGAGGATACTCAATACTTTCAAAAGAAGAAAAACATGTTATATAAGACCATTAAGGAATAGATGCAGTTGTTTAACCCTTGGTAAGATTAGGATGATTTTTATGGGTCATATATCATCTCACTACTTCAGGTAGTCATAATTAAATTATTTTATCTTTGTGTTACTAATCAATGAGGTAGCTTGAGGCCTCTTTGAACAAAAAGAAAAAATCATTAAATGTGCAAACTATTGTGAACGGTATATGATTTATTGCATGATTCTTATATGACATTAATAGACTCCCAAGACATGGCACTGGTAGACATTTAAGACAAGCCCGTGCCAACACATTATGGGAGTTAGTTTGGACAAGTTTACAAAAAAGATTCATACAAGAGAAGCTCGTGTACTAATCCTTTCAAAAGACAATGTGTGGTCTTTTTTAGTCGGCTGTTAGCCGACTATCTTGA
Organism: Khaya senegalensis; assembly: GCA_032402905.1. NCBI lineage: Eukaryota > Viridiplantae > Streptophyta > Magnoliopsida > Sapindales > Meliaceae > Khaya > Khaya senegalensis. The sequence continues at coordinate 4,752,636 of CP135551.1, read as the reverse complement.
CAACTTAGTTATTAATCCTTTAGCACATTTGTCAAATCATTTATATGTTGAATACTTAGAGTGGTTGGATAACTTGAATACGTGCATCGTAAATATTCGATCACATTGACACTAAATTGGCTTTGCAATTTTTTTGATCCAGACTTAATTGAAAAAAGTTGTAACTAATATAAATATTAAAATAATTTATTATCAATAACCACATCTTGACTTATAAAGCAAATGACATTTTCTCATTCTTTTCTTAACATAGAGATTAATATTTCTATCTAGTTTGTCACCAACAATTGTCTTGTTCCAATCTTATATATCAGAGGTAGATAATTACTTATTTACATTTATATATATATATATATATATATATATATATTGTAGCATTTACTTGGTTGTTATTACTTAATAAAGGTTTCTAATTAATTGCTAATGCTACTTGTTTTTGCCATACAGAGCTAACTGCTTGCAACATAGAAGGAAATGTGCCATTGTCATTTACAATTGAGCACTTTTCATTTAGGGTAAGATATACAACAACACATTAATGGTGACACTAATGGGATGTAAAAGGCTTGAAGTGATGTCAACTTTATTTCATTCCCACCTTGATATGCAATAATCACTAAATTACAAGAGTCATGGACTTGTGTGCTTCATACATAATAATCTATGAATCAACATTATTAAAGCATTTTGACAAGTAGATGTCTAAGGCTTTAAGCCATTGTTAAAGCTATTACCTTGTGTCTTATGATAGTGTAGGATTTATGAGGTGAGACGGGACTTGTTTGATTAGCATGCACTTTTTGAATATACATAACCTATAAAATTGTCTCACCAGACCATAGGCAAATCTAACTGTGGTGTACTGACAAGTAAATTCATCAAGTAAGTAGGTTTAAGGCGACTATGGAATTTTTCTTTCTAGCATAAGTCTTTTTTTTCATTTAAAGATAACACTTGATTTATATAATAGACGCTTATAGTGATAGTTGTCGTAGTATGTTATAATACATATTATTTAATGAAAACCAAATTCTATCTCATTTTAATCATTAATGTTTTTATGTTACATACTATGTTAAATATATAATTATAATTTGTGAAATCATAATCGTTAATTAAACAATATGAAAGTGAAATAACAAGATTAGGTACCTAGTCAAATTGATGAATGAAACCAAACACTATCTCATTTTAATCATTTAATAATCATTTACAATATATATATATATATATAAAATGTTGGATAAATAAATATGTTTTAAATATATTGTTTTAAAAGAATAAGCAAAATTATTATTATTTAATATTTTAAGTAATAATTCTTTAGGCTTAACAAACTCTCTTATATCATCAAGATTAATAAAATATATAATAAATTAATCTAATTTAACATAAATGTTTAAATTTTTATGTTTTTATTAATAATAATAAATTTATCTCATTTAATTTTCACTCAATGCATGAAAATGGACTATAGACATATTATTTTAGTATGTAATGAAAGGCATAACTATCCTAAAAAATTGGGCAGAATTTTCTCTTATAAAATTGACTTGCCAAGTAATTTTTCATTTATAAATATAATTGGAACACTCCTTATATAATATCTAATTCCAACCATTGTTACCCATGAAAAATACATAATACAATATATGAATTAACAAAAACCATAACAAAATTTAAATAATAGGTAGCACAAGTTTGTAAATTTGAAATTTAAACACACATTTATAAATTTAAAATGAAATAGTGCCATAATATATTGGATTCTTACATGTCGTCCAATTGTGTCCGTGTTACTTATAACATGAACATCTTTGAATGACTCCTTCCTCACCTATACATAGAATACGTTAGTTTCTCAGTAAACCTATTAGAACTCAATCTCTTCATAATTTAGTAGTGATTGATTGCACCTTCTATGGAATATTTTAAAACTTTTGTTCACTAACTAGATAAATCTTTTTTGTATATATTGTAACGAGTACATCATTTTTATAATTAGTCTAAAAAATTCTTTGTAACAGCCTCGAATGTATCTAATTATTGCAAGAGTATGAGCACATAGTAATTGTTATAATTAAAAGCCCCTAGATTGGCACATTTTTGTGTTAAGATCGACAACAACATCATCTCTCCCACCTTTAACTTCAAACTCAAAAAGAGAAATATGATAAATTGACATGGTCAGGAAAAATGTATCTTCTTTCTTTACTTTATTTGATGCTACTTCTTCTAATGAGTCTTCATTGTGTTTGGCTTCTTCTTCTCTTCTTTCGTAAAACTAACGCTATAAAATTACCTGTATCTAATCTACCAAAACCATAATCAATAGAATATGTGTATTTTTTAACAATACATTGATACTCTTTATAATATTGGTGATTATTACATTGTAGCATCATACTGAAAATGAAATTTGATCCACCTACAAAATTTTGTCTTATATTTTAAATAATTTGTTACATTTAAATGCATCAATCTCAGCATATCCATGCCTTCAAAATAATATAATGCCCCATAAAGAAAATGTCATTCTTATAATTATTCATCTTGTAACTAGTTTCCAAGTTGCCTTCATTATAATAGGCATAAAAACTACAATATAAGTTGGAAAATATTTTCCTTATCTCTTTGAGTATACTATCATAGTATTCCAATACAAACACTAAATTAGATATAATTTCAAAGGTATCTTATAACTTGACCAATAAACACTCTTACTATGCACTATTTTAAAGTCCTCCATACCAAAAACATGTAATTTTTCTACTATATCAACAAAGCATATAGATCTAAAACTCATTCTAATACTAATTAAAAATTATACTAAATTTGTGTATTTGCGGTCTTGTATCAATTATAATAATTATAAATAATTGATATTTTTTGGTATATTAGAAGTTGATGCTTTCCACCAATGTATTTCTCATCACCGTTTGAGAATATAACCTATGATCCTTCATATTCAATAATTATTAGCAAATCATCATCCATATTTATGTAAAAAAAATAACACAAAAACATTAAATCATTAATAAAATTATTTTTTGGTCATAATATTTTATTGTACATAATAAATATATTATTTATTCTTAAGAAAAAAATTAATATACATAATAAATATGTTATTGATTTTAAATAAAAAAGTAATATAAGATTAAAAATAAACAATTTTAAAAAAAATTCACCACATATTATACCAAAATAATAATAATAAATTTAAATACTAATAATATAATAAATAAATAATTTATTATTTTAAAAATTAAACATAAAAAAATTAACATATTAAGTGCCCTTTAGTGCTTCATATTAAGCCTACATGGTACTCAATATAGTGCCACCTTATTACTCAATCTACAATCGATTGAGCATAGATTTATGATCAATTTTTCAAAATTATTTACTTTTCAAACATAAAATTAACAAATCTATGAAATAAAGCTCAAATACAACATATACAAATATTAACTCATGATGTCAAGCAAAATAAGTGAGAAAATAGATAAGAACTCACTGTTTTTATGCTTACTAGTAATTGATTTGAGTTTTTAAGGCAAGGGAATGAGGTTTGCTAGAGTTTTCGAAATAAGAGTATGAGATTTGCCAAAATTTTTGAGTTATGAGAATGTACCTTAAGTGTGTATTGTGACAATAATGAAATAAATCATACAAGGGTAAATATGTTCAAATTTGAGAAAATTATTTATTTTAATAAAAATAATTTAAAATAGGTCATATTAGTAAAGTGGGTGTAAAATAAGATCATTTTATAATTTTTCTTAAAATTAATTATGTAAACTAATAAAACTTGTATAATTTATTACTACCATCTTTAATTGTCAAATATTCAGCTAAAGAAAAAAATTAGTAATTAAATACATATTCTATTGGAATTTATTTTGTTTATATTCTTCACTATTTAAAAATAAATCAATATAAATTCTTGAAATTTAAATTGCTAGACAATAAGTTTTACTACATCAAAATATACCAAAAAGGGACAAAAAAAATTTGTCAATCTAACATTCTCAAATTCCAAGTGTTCAAATAATTAATTCTATAATAATATATAAAAAGTCACTAATCGAGCATCTTGAAAATATATCAAAATTAATATCAAATTGTTTCCTAAATCATCAACCCAACACAACGAGCACATAATTCCACAATCTACCAAAATAATAACAACAAATATAATTACATATCATAAAAATATATAATTTTATATTGGTCCATAAAATTAATAAAAAAAAATAATATATATGACAGATAGTAATGTTGTGATTATAAATCAACACAAGCATTTGCATCAAAAGCCAAGTATGTATTAGATACATCTTTAACCTATAAAACACCAAATACAAACTGTTATAAATGTAAATCTTAAATAAAATAAATCTATAATCTTTATATTCACTAAAATATGTTATACTTATGAGTTTGAATCAATCTAATCTTTAAATAAATCTTTAAATTAACTTATCATTGATTTATTAAAGTTTTGACTCAATTGATGTAAACTGGTGAGATGTATGATAGAACAGACCAACTGATGTTGTCAATATTTATTTAACTTATTCTACAAACAATGCCTTTGACAATATTCATAGATACAATATCTCATAGCCATTGCTCTTTTATAAATATTGACAGTTATAACCATTCAAAAATTATGCTTATTTCTAAAAGTTATAGAATTTTTGAAAGTTAAAAATGTAACATCAAAATTACAACTAAAATGTGATGGATTTTTCTAGTTGGCTTTCAAGAATCAATGCTTAATGCATGAATAATCTTTCTTCATTGGTTTAATTCCTAATAACTTAGATTGATATTTGGTACCCTCTTTTACTTTTTCATGTGCAACACACACTCTCCTATTATCATTATTTTTTTTAATAAAGGCTTAAATGTTAAAAAGTTTGCCATTTTTAATTAGAAATAAAAGAACCTATGCATTAACTTCTTGTTAGTAAAGCACTTTAATTCAAGCGTTAAAGTTGAGTAATGAGTGAATTTATCCTCAATATGATATTTGTTCACTCTTTACCTCTTTGTAGCCATAATTTAAATTCAATTATTTGCTAGTGCTAAAGTATCCATATGTTAATTTAGTATTTTTGTTACTCTTCTAGATAATGTACACCAATTTCTAAATATTTTAATCATTTTCAAGATATTTTAAGTTCGCTGAAGTTCATTGTAAGGAAATAAAATTTTGCTTTATTTGAGAGTATTTTACTGTGTGCCTTCAAATATGAAATTCCCTTAGCTACTAAATTTAAGTGTTATTCCTTTTAACTTAACAAGTTTTGTATTTATTATGAAAGTTTTTTTATACAATCTAAGCTTAAACTTAAGTTATGCTTTACTTTATTTTTAAGATATAAAATATCAATTTCTAAATGTATATGTAATTTATTTATTTACAATCATTTTGAGTTTGCTAGTGTGAGTAGGATAAAGATTTTGGTAGGTACATTTTAATCATCTACTTTATTTGAAAAAGTTCCTAAATATGTGACTTATAGTATGAAACATTCTAAATCTTAAATATAATTTTCATTCGTATTAGATTAATGTATTTGTGTTATGTTATAAAAGTTTATCCTTATAAATTCTAATTATAAGATTAATTTATACTTGGTTAAAGTCTCTTTCAAAATATAATATGTAAACTTCACAATGTTTTATATTCTACTAACTTGGCTTGAGTTTTTATCAAGGGACAAGACTTTTGGCTAGTCACCATTTAACATTAAGCTAGGTTTATACATAATCCTAAATTGAGTAAGTTTTATGTGGAATCGTTAACTTAGTAAGCCCTTATGTGCAATTGCTAACTAAGTAAGCCTTAATGTGTTGCAAAAACTTTATGTGCTAGTTTCAAGAGCTTTGGAGATTATGCCAAGCAGCACTCAAAAAAGAAAAACACATAAGAGAAAAAAAAAAGAATATTATATTGCTATGAATGTATTACAAGCTTTTATGCATTTCATTCCTGAAGAGCTTGATGTTCACAGCAAATAAATTACCTATATTTATAATAGAAGATGGATAATGCACATCCTTGATGAAGGGCAACAATTATACCTTTAATTCTACTTTAAATTGCAGCTCACTTCCTACTTTGGACGACTGAGATTTCTCCTTTAGAAAGCTCCTAAAAAAAATATTTATACAAGTGATTGAACATATAATATTCTAGAATATCTACATATGCTTTGACCATTTTGGGTCAAGTTTTAGATTTATCATACTTCGCATGTTCTTTTTGTGAAATTTTAGGCTTGCCTACCTATTATCATAGGATAAGAGTTTTGGCTAGTCACCATGTAATGCTTAGTTAGGTTTATACACAAACACCAATAAAGTAAGCTTTATAGTTTTGTAGAAGTTTGCTATGTTAGCTTCAAGGGATTTAAGGTAAGTGCAACAATTAATTCTTTTAGAGCACATTGAAATATTAAGTATTAAAGAGTTGTATTCCCTAACATAACCCTTGATCGACCTACACTAATTAAACTTGTGAAGTCACCTTATTGTTAATTTTTTTCACATTCTGAAGATAGAATTATCTCTTAATTCTACTATGAATACATCCCAAATGTTGATGACATACATTCATTTCTTCATCTCAGTGTGATAGCTTATCTACCACAAATCGCATCATTCATAAAGTAAAGGGCACAAGTCTTAATTTTGACAAAGTTGTCATATATGTTCATAGCATCAAAATAGCACTTAATCACTTGGAGAAAATTCTCAAACTTTTTAGCATCCTACTTGCCTCTACATTTTGGTGGGTTGAGAACTCTAATCTTGATTATTGGTATATGCCCTTAATCCAATAGTATTTTGGATGTTTGGTACATTTGTGTCATAACATTTTAATTTATATATTTTATTTAATTATTTCATCATTACATATCTATGTGTTTAATAAATATAATAATATTTTTAGAATAGTAAATTTAATTAGTTAGATACTGTTCTTAAAAATCTCTAATAAAGTATTATTGTGAATAGAGTAACAATAATGCATAGAGACTAATATGTGTAGTGACTAATAATAACATGTATATATTATGACATGAGATATTAAGTAAATACATTGGTACAAGTTAATAAACTAATATACTGGATTGACCCATCATGAAAATGCTATGTAAATTATTATATGAGTGTCATAAGCGATTCTCATAATGAAAATGGTGTACGTGATCCTTGAACTTGAGATCATCATTATTCCCAACATAGAGAATGATATATTCTAATATTTTCAAACGTCGTCTATAATAAGATAAACTATTAAAAAAATCAAATATATCATAACTTGTGCAAAGAGATGTGTATGATCAAAATAGAATTTGTTCCTTCTATATTATGAGAGTGATATCTTGGTTCTTTTGATTGAGTGAGATTTTGAAAAATGTATGGTTATACTCAAATAAGTTAATATATTATATTAACTTTATTTTATAAAATAAATTTACTCAGACTATTAAAGTAATATAATTGAACAATATAATAATGATACATTCTATATCTCGTATTCAATTAAGATACCTAAAATAAAGAGATTGAATTATATGGTAACATTAGTCACAGATAAGATGATGTCAAACCACTGACATCCTCATCACTTGAATAGTCATGAAATGTTGTTAAACACCATTCATTACTTGTAACACTAAAATTAGATTTTAGTGTTACTACTAACATTACAAGAACTTATTAGGTCGCACATTAAGATTAAAAATATAATATATATATATATATATATAATCCTAAATAAGTTTAGAATTCGTTGAATTATTTGGATTTTAATTTTGACTAAACCTATTATGTAAAGATTGAACTAAATTTATTAGTACTTTACTAAATAAATTGTGTTTTCTTAGAAAACTCAATCAAATAGTTTAAATCAAAATTAAAAATCTAAAATAGTAACATATAAATTTATGATATTTATATTTTTAAAATGGTGTCCAAGGTTTATTTTTGCGTTTTTACTCTTGAGAAGAGAAAAATACACAAAATATCACACACTCAAATTATAAGAGTTGTCACTCCTATTAAATTCTCGATCGTATAAATAATATAGAAATGCAAAGATAACTTATCTGTATTCTTGGTTTAACAACAATTGTAAATTAGAAGTATATACATATTTATGGCATTAAATTATATACATAGGATAACACTAGCGTATGCCATTTGAATTTTAGAAAGTAAACCATTTATTTTGTGTAATTTTCCAGCACGTATGTATTGGTTTACTTACAGATAAGTATTATAATCTTAACCTTTCATTAAAGAGGTGCATCAACCCTTCCTTAATATAAATATAAGTGATTCATTTGTTGTATAGTTCAAACACTTCAAGTCCTAAAAGTGTAATAAGCAGATAAACACCTGTATATTAATATATTATTCTTCTTTCAAGCTATCGTGTTTTCCTCTCTTTTGTGTTGTTGTGCCTAACCTCTGATTCGCTTGAAAATAACATAGCAAGCATCTGCCAACTTTAAGGCTTACTTAGTTATCATTTGCTCATAAACCTAACTAAGCATTGTAGATGACTTGTTAAAAGTCTCATCATATAACACGTGGTATCAAAGTATAGTTGCATGCACAAGTCCAAGCTGTATAAAGCATCCTTAATCATGTTAAGCAAAAAGGTAAAGCCATACAATGTCACAAAGAGCTAAAAGAATAGTGTTATCGTAAAAATATCGTCATGTGAAGAAAAACTCGTCCAAGGACAGCTTAATATTCAAAAACATGTTCCACTAATTCAAAGCTAGATTGGTTAAACTTGAGCTAGTTATGGGCAATATGCATGATCATCTCAATATTCTTAACTCAAAGATGATAAGTTGGACTATAAAGGCAACGTTGTTGTTGACATAGAATGTCAATTCCATGATACCTTTAAGTTTTTTGTTGTGTTTATATATCAAGCTTTGAAAATGTTTAAGAGGACTCTGGCAACACAAGCATTGAGTTTATATACCAATGTAAGGTTAGATGCAATTAAGCAAGATCTTACCATATGCAAGTTGTGTGCCAAAGATTAAAGTTCCTGGCCTATTGAGATATGGAAGTAAGCGTTACATAAAAGAAATCAAAAATTTCTTTGGATGATGGATTGTTATCTTGATACTATAAACATTTGCGATGCCGCTATCAAAATTGGCCCTTGCACCCTCTATTTTGAGCATGATATAGCATGATGGTGTAGACATTGATACATTGTTATAGAGATAAGGTTATGCATCATCAAAATGTAGAATGCATTTAAGATGGAACTTAAAAAAAAAAAAATACTACCCCAAAAATACAAAAAAAAATGACGATAAAAAATTTTCGTGGGCTAAAACAACAAAGTCGGTCAAAGATTATGCAAGAGAATGCAACTTTTTAATACTTGAGATTTCCAACATGCCTAAAAGGAATCAATTGTTGTTCTTTCTCAAGGGGTTCCAATCATTGGCAAACGAAGAATTGAAGAGGCTAAACAACCAAGCTCTTTCTTCACTAACAGTGATAGTTGATAAGCACTATTATAAGCCATCCAAAAGTGAAAAGAGAAGAAAACTTATTTCTTGCTCTAACAAAGATAGTCACAAGAAAAGTAGGGGAAACAAACCTCACAAAGCAAATTTGCTAACAAATAAACCATTTAGGGAGAATGAAAGACAAAATCAACATCTAAGAGCTATTTCAATTACTTTCGAAATTGTTCAAGCTCGAGTGGAGCCATGTGATGAGGATCCACGTTGAGTTTAGTACAAGGTTCGAGCTTTATCACTGGTGGAAGGCCTTATGTTGACAAGACTTATTGACAGAAATCAACTATGTCGTGGAATACATGCCTGATTGAGCAAATATTGTGGCCAATGCATTGAACCACAAAACAGAGTTTGCCAACATTATCCTACCCTAATGCCATATTTTGGATTGTGTAAAGGAAAGGTTGGCAAATGATCAATCCGCCAAGAGTCTAATAGAGCTTGCCCAAGAAAGCAAGACTTAGAACATAGTTGCATAGGTACTAAGCCAATTAATAACATAGGTATTCAACTTCGAAAGAAAAAGGAAAAATGGACTATTTCAAGGATCTTTCTCTAAAAGGAAATACAATTACTTAACCTAAGATATTAGAAAAGAGAGCATGCAATTCTTAGTTAGATCATTCGAGAGATTGCGAGAAAGAGCTCTTAAGCACATGCTAGCTAATATGAATATAGTTTTCATTTAAATTTGGCTATACATATGAATTTATCCAATTTTATTAGCTTTCATTCAAGACATATGCTATTTTTGAGTTAGATAGATGGATGATCATTTATCTCATTCTTTCCATGTTTTTGATATATCTTTGTTGAATCAAATCCTAATGATTTTTCTTTTTCTTTTTTTGCTTTTTTTTCTCTTCATTTTGTGTGTGTGTGTATTTTTTATTGTTTTAGTTAAATATGTTGTAGTTCAGTTGCATTGAGTGAAAGAAGAGTTAGAAAAATTGAAGAAAAGATCATAGGCTAACAATGATCACCTGCTTTAGGTGCTTATGTGTCATTGTGAGATGCTTATTATACTTGTTTTGTTGTGTATTCAAATAACATTTTAGTTCCATTTTGCAGTATAAGAGCATAGCACAGGTGAATAAAGCTGCATTGAAGCACACGGAATTTGCCGGTGGAAACTACAAGGGTGAAGTATATTTTGGCGTTTTGAACTCCAAGATGAGTTAAAAAATTTTGTTTAATTAATGTACTCTAAGTTCGACTATACAAGTATTTATTAAGCGGAAAAGTTAAAGAAATCATTAGAAGTTGAAATTCTTTCACTCAACGGGAGTTTCTGATCTTGAAAAAGAAAATATTTGAAGTACGAGGAAATAGTATTTGCATTTGCAGTTGCAGTAAATGAAGTTTTTGCTTCTACTCTGTTGGAAATTACCTCCTTGAAGGAAGAAAGAGCAATTAAAATGTGAGACTAGTTACTGCACATGATGTTGTGTTGATTTTGATGTTGCCTTACAGTTTATATATATATATATATATATATATAATCGCTTTGATTGTAGTTCACAAATCGTAAACATGGAAGTTCAAGTTTTTGCTATGAAAGAAGAGCTGGAAAAAGAGCATGAGCGATGGCAAGATGCTGAAGCCAGAGACCTAAAACTTTCTAAATGCGTGCGTAAATCTTAGGCTTGATCATTGATATAAATTTTGAGGCCACAGTTCGGGAAATCCGGTCTAAAATAATGACCTGTACGTTTGTTAAATATATTTTTAAAAGAGCTCTCCAGCTGTTCTTGGAAGAATACATTTCCATTAACTATCGTTTTATTAATTGGAGTCAGATTACTTTCAATTATTAATGTTGCAGTAGTAAGGCGTGATTGCAATGCAATGGTTGCTAAACATGCTAATTTCTGGGCTCCTAACCCAGTCTTCTGTTTTATATGTTATTACTATTAAAACTATCCATACTTGTACAATAAATTTAATGGTAAAATTATATATTATTATTATTATTGTTAACATTCAACTGGAGAAAGTTATGATTGTTAAATGTTATTGTTATTGTTATTGTTGGTAAATATAACGTCATTTATTTGTTGCACTTGTTTACCCATTTTTTTCTTTTTTCCCTAGTTTAACTAAGAATGTTTTATTATTATTTTTTATTAGGTTAGTGAAGTTCTTTGTCATGGAGTGTAATTCTAAAGGCATGTAAGATTGATTATTAAGTACATCTTTCACAAATACGCATACCAATATGTGTGTGGGTGTATTAATATCTATAAGGATGAATTATTAAGGTTTATTTGTATGTAGTAGTTATAATTTCAAATATATATATATATATATACACACACACACACACACACACACATATACACACATACACATGATTGAAAGTGTAGATGGGGGTTTTAGAAATTATTGTTAAACATTTTCCAACAATAACAACTTGTATTTTATTAAAACTTGAAGACTATTTGTCAGCATAATTTAAGTAAAATAAATAAAAAGTGCAATAACAATAAGTTTTGCACTCTTTCATCTTTAAATTTAAATTAAGGCCACCAAACCTATTTTCTAATTTATTTTGTGTTTTTAACCGATAAGAAACTAAAACAATTAATAAGGAACAAAATTAAAGATGGGTTATAGTTTAATAAAATTTGATTTTATTTTTTTTTTCATACTAAGGCAAACAAAATTGAAGAAAAAAAAATCAAATTTTAAAATTTAAAATAAAAAATTAAGTATGTTTTAAAAAATCAAACAATTTCGATTTATTTTTATTTAACATAAATTTATTAAAATTTATCAATAATAAAACATCTCGTGACATTATATATTAAATTTTTTTAGAAGATATATTTTTTAGTTTGATTTTTTTTGTTTTTGAAATAAAATTTAAAAATAAAATCAAATTATATAATTTTTTTATAAAAGAAAAAAAAAATTGAACAATTTCTTCTTCTTCTTCTTATAATAATAACGGAATTGAATCCATATAACATAGTCAGTTAAATTTGATTTTTTTTTTACCTTTTGGATTTCTTCTAATCTTGTGTCTCCCCTCCCCTCCCCTCGGCCCAGATAATACATAAACGTTAGGGAATAATGAAATATTTCTTAAAGATATAAGGGGTATTGAAATTAGTTCAAATTTGAGGGCGTAACAAACATTTTTTTATCTGAATCTTACTTAATTACATTTATTATTATCTACAATATAATATTTGGATGAATTAACAGCATTCTGTGCAGATATGATATTTTACCTACCTAACAGCTACATAAAAATCTGTAAAATTTCACTATAGCACTGCCTGTAATTTTCCGACCATGAACAAGTAAAAAAATGTTGCCGCCTGGTGTGAAACACACTCTGTAAAATTCATGACATGATAGTAATTTTCTCATTAACCCAAGAGCAACAGCCCCAATCAAAATGCAATGTTCACAGTTGGCCGAAAGAAAGATCTCATTTTCAAAATAATTACACTGCACACTACTAACTAACGATGTCCAGTCAAGATGAATGGTATGTTTAACATCTGTAAGTTGTACTAATACTACAAAAACATCATATATATCACCACCTATTCATAACTATTTTTACAACATACATCAAAATAACTATAGCTATACAGAATATCAAAGCCCAAATAACACATCTTACCGGTAATTTCTAGGATCAAATCAAAGCTTAAACTGGTTATACCCCATTGTCTTTTCAGTTTGCATTTCATCTTGGTGCGATGGTAGGGACGACTCCACTAACAAGATTGCTACCAGAGACATCTGATGAAACGTATGGATTCTTCAACATAGAGGATGAAGATGGTGGAGTTGCTTCTTTTATAGGATCACTAGTTATGAATTCCTCGGATTTGGTATCAGACCCTGGCATCATATGCCATATGTTTTCCAGTTCTCTCACAACCTCTGCCATTGAAGGTCTTGCATCTGTCTCGTCTTCGCAGCATTTGAGGGCCAACGTAACAAACTTCTCCACGCATTCAGAGGGATAAGAACCCATTCTCCCATCAATCACCGAGAACATCATACCAGATTGGTATGCAATATTTACCTGATGTGGACAAAAATAATGCAAGACACTTTAATAAACAATGATGGTTTCCACCACGCTTTTTTATGACTCTGATATTTAGACAATAATAATATTTCAACAAACACCATAGGGATTGAGCTCCTCCATGTAAGATGTATCAAAAGAATTTTCTCTAAACCTATCATATTATTTATTTTGGTTTAAGAACATTTCTGAGGAGGTGCTCTGCATTTACCTACCACGGAGCATTTTTAGTTTCTTGCATATAAACCTCAAAAGCTCTAATAAGATTTTAGAGAAGATTCGTCCAAAAATAATTTCATGCATTAAAGATTAATACATCAAAATGAAGATTAAACTTTGAGTAACGGGGGTCAGTAAGGTAATACCTCTCGAACAATGTTTTTGCCATGTGAGATTGGCTGCATACCAGTCAAAAGCTCCAGAAATACCACACCAAGGCTATAAACATCACTTTTGTCCGTCAACTTATGAGTTAAGAAGTACTCCGGATCAAGGTAACCCTGAGAAGATTAAACACAAATTTAACAGAGTGATCAGCTAGCAAAACAAATTCTTTGGGGTTCGCATAATTTGGTCTTTCATTTATTCACTCCTTGATAGGCTCACTTGATGTGTGAAGTATGCATTCTATATGTTATCTATTTATTTTCAGCATATTTGTCATCCATGATAATTCTCTGCATCTAGTTGCTTATTTATTCCATCAAGATCAAAGGATTACATTCTCACCTGTAAGTTTTACATAGCTCCAAACTTCTAACCAATAGATTCACATAAATGTCAAAAGCTCTAGGTCTGCACTGTGTGGTATTCCCACTGCTATGGTTGAATTCTCTCATTTCCAACTTCATTTGAAAGAATAGTCCAGTAAGGCCCATTAACAACCAAATGACAAGTGCTCTTTGTTGTTCATACTTCTTTTGGATGCAAATATTAGTGAGAGAGATTCAATCCTCTACATGCAGATCCTTTTGGATGCAAAATTATAGTCAATGTGCTGGACCATCTAGGTACAACCATAATGAAAAAGCTATGTATATCTAAAGACTGAAAAACATATAAGAAATTACAATTTTCTACTTTTGATTCTCCTTGCTAACATTGAAATTTAACTGTTAATCTGCTGTTTAATTGCCAATATATTTTAATTTATCTCGAAATAAGATTAATCAATGTGTTAACAAATCATTTTATACAAATTGGTTAGATAGGAGCTTCTATTAGCAGCCCCATGAAATTATGTTTGATTAAAAAAATTTGTTATCATCATGTAATTTCGCATTGGTTTTGAATTTTCTAGAATTTATCATGTGTCCATGATAAAATTTTCAAAGGTTGTCATGTAGATCATAAAAATGCTAGAATCCTATGCTTCAAAATTGTGCCACAATTTGAATAGTGCTAATGGAAAGCAGAGATACAAAGAAAATCAAATTGAACTCCCACAATATGCTAGATTTTTATGATTTTCTAGAAAAATTGACAATAAATCTTACCGGAGTCCCTTTTACAACTGTGGATACATGGCCTGGTACAATCCCTTCAATATCTTGAACTGGGGCAAGTCGCGAAAGTCCAAAATCTGCAACCTTGGCTGTGAACTTTTGGTCCAATAATATGTTGCTGGCCTTGATATCTCGGTGGAATATTGGAGGATCAGCTTCTGTGTGTAGGTAGAGGATGCCCCTGGATGAACCTAGAGCAATCGACAATCTCGTTGCAAATGAAAGAGGTTCTTTAGACATAGCTGTTATACCATATGCATAGAACCCTTAATTAGAGCTTGTCAAACTGGCATATGGACTCAGAAAAACATGAGTTTGTATTTCTATTCAGCTTCAATATGCAGCAAAAATAAGAAGAATAATTATATGTACCGCTACCACTTCAAAGCAATTCTAACTTTCGTTAATATATCCCAAAGTAAGAATAATAAAAAGAAAATTCAAATTGAAGAACATAATTAAAGTATACCAGAAAGGTGATCCCTCAAAGTGCCATTTGACATAAACTCGTACACCAACATCTGCGTGCAATGGTTAAACAGATGAAGTTTTCTAAAATAATCAAAAGCAAGTGCAATAATATAGACCACAAAGCCTTAGTCTTGTCATATCATGCCAAGCTACATTTAGGAGTATAGTGCCTGCTAAAAAGGACGGACAATGGAGCATCATATTCATCCAAGTTCACCAGAAAAGATTTATAATTTAAAATTTTTGATGCACACATGAAATCAACCAAATTCTTAGGGTAGATTTTTAATAGTTGTGCTTCTATTTAAATTTGAAAGCACAACCAAAGTGTTCTGTAAACACCCTCTTTTACTTAACTAAGTTCTAACAACCATCTACTCATTTACTTTTTACGGATAGTAAATCCATCATGCAGCAGCCATGTATTAAATGCCACAACATCTCAATCCCAAACATACCCTTAATCTTTGATAGCCTCCATATCATTAGCAAATACTTACAACACCTCGTGGATATATTCTCAACTCAGTTCAATTTCCTTGGTTGCTCCATTATTTCAACGTAAACATTATATGGTTTTACATCTTCAACATTTTCTCTTAAAGCTTTTTAAAAATTTTAGTTCACTGGCATCAAAATCCCAAGGGGACATGAATTGTTTCTTATATTCATCTATATAGCACATTATTTTATCAATCTTACAGAGGAGATGTAACAATTTGATGAAAATTGAGACATTAAAATTACCTGTTCGATTTCTTCGTCACAATATCCAACCAAAGATACCAGATTCCGGTGATGTAATCTTGACAATAACTGTATTTCTGTTAAGAACTCCTTCTCGCCCTGTAATGATCCCTCTTGGGCACGTTTTATGGCAACAACCATACCATCAGCAAGAATACCTCTATAAACCTTTCCATAACCACCTTGACCAACTTGAGTAGAGCTGTCAAAATTGTTTGTAGCTAAGGCCATTTCTCCATAAGTGAAACTTCTCACACCGTCAATTTTTATGGAGGTCTTAGATGCTGCATGTAGATACAGTGATAATATAAAAACTATAGCAATAGACCAGCAGATTGCATTTGCCTTGTGAATTTCAAATAATTTCTCAGAACAGATCCATCATTCTTTTCAGATTTGTAAGTTCCAACGTGAAATTCTAAGAGACCAATAAAATGAAACTGGGGAAGAGGTGCCAAAAGATCTCTTGGCAGTGGCAATCAAATGCCAGTATCAGTCAAATGTCAAGTTGTAACAAAAGTAAGACCAAATTTTATTTTGATCACAAATTCTCTCAAATGAATAAAATGAAAATAGCGTTAAGACCTTATAATTGGTGACAAAAGCAATTCCAGCAGAATGGCAGAATTAACAGTAAATATCTAAAATAACATTGGACTTTGCACTGACAACAAACAGCTGGGAATTAGGGTAATTATATCTTGAGATATGTGAGATACTTACAGCGACGTCTTTTTGAAATTACACGGTAATCCTTCAAATGTACCCTGACGATAAGAAGTGAAACAATTGCAGATAATATAACTGCGCCTGCAATGGCCCCTACAATTATGGCAGCCAGCACCCCCTTGCTTATTCCAGATGTGGGAGAGGCAGGAAACACTGTCAAAGGAATTAGAATAAGCACAATAACAGTCATGCAATGATATCCATCACATACATGTATACGTGAAAAAAAGAAATGATAAAATAAGTGACCTTCCTACTCCATAGTTCATCTATAACATAATCTCCCATAAACAGAAAATCATCTAGAGATATGCACAACAATTATCAAATTACATGCCGTGCCCTGGTAAATGCCATGATACCTAGTCACACACAACCACAGACATGCATTAAATATATATGCACTTCTCAGTGCCAGATCATTTTATGTTTGTAAGTTCGTAATATTAGTAAAGAGGCATTTCCAGATATATTCTATAGCAACAGAAACTTAAGCAAAAAGACAAGGTCACTGCAGCTCGTAAAAGATAAAAGTGTTGGGCAGGTTTTCCAAATTTTCTAGGAAGGTTCCATGATAAAGCAACCATCATCAATTCGCGAATGGGGTAAAATTAATTAATAGTTCAACAAAGCTCAGAGCAAAACACATCAGATAAGGTTTTTGAGACAAACCATCTCTGTAAGGATCCAATAGAGTGAAGCTGATAAGTTCATAAGGGCCAAATATATCACTGTCAGGAATATTCCATCCTGTGAACATGCTTTTGATCCGTCGAACCTCACTAGCATTGAACACATTAGGATTTTTGCTATTATTCAAATATACAGGAAAAAACTTCAAAAACATTCTTAGTCGAGGTCCTTTCTGCCATTGAAATGAATCAATTTCCAGCTGATAAAGATGCAACTCAAGACCAGAGGTTAGATACTCCTCAAATGTATCCTCATAAGCACGAAAATATGAGAATCCAGGACTTTTCAATCGGTATTCCACAAGGAGAGGAGCAGCACAG
The DNA here is from genome assembly GCA_032402905.1 of Khaya senegalensis. NCBI lineage: Eukaryota > Viridiplantae > Streptophyta > Magnoliopsida > Sapindales > Meliaceae > Khaya > Khaya senegalensis. The sequence continues at coordinate 4,734,533 of CP135551.1, read as the reverse complement.
AAACAAGGAACAGGGGAATTTTGTGAGTATTCATAATCTGTTGGACATGAGGGACAGTTAACAGTGGAGTTTGGTGATCTCGGAATGTTATTCTCATCATCACTTTGAGATCCACAAAACTGGACTAAGTTGGTGTTCAAACATAGAGGATTTCCTTCAAGCCTGTAGATTAATCAAAGCTGTATTTTGTTAGACCTTCAAAATGCAAAACCAAACAGAAAGTTTTTGATTATCATCACCTCATAATTAGTTGCCGTTATCTAGGTGAATCTTATTAAGTAGTCACACAAATGGAAAACACATTTCGTAGCATACAAAGATTAGTATCAAAGAAGATCCACATTGCACTCTTTTTAGATTATAAATTAGGAAGCACAGGCAGAAGCAAACCAGAGAGTGACATTGGGAGGGAGGTCTAAGCTGCCTGAAATATTTGAAAGCTTATTGTTCTGAAAATCCCTGCAGAAGCAAAGAGTCCACAAAGTCGAATTTAGCTACAACGAGTACAAGATGCTAAAATACTGAATATTATCCAAAAAGTGTTTGCTACTGTAAGCTCGAAGGAGAATGTTGAAATTGGCGAAGAAAATCAACTTTTTTTTAACAAGTTAAGACACTTCATTGTAGAGTCACACACAAACACAAACTCAAAGACATGCTCACAACGCACACACAATTTTAGTCAAGGAAATTGGTAATGCCATCACTTCAGCTCTTACAAGGTAAGTCTCTCAGTTGAATTTAAAGTCTTGTTCTGCCAAATGGTGGATGGAATGGAGCCATTCAATGAATTATTTGCTACAAACCTGCCATGGGAATGACCATCAAATAGAGATATTAATTTCATTATGTAGTTCAATATATTGGCCTTCTTTTATTGTCACTGGCAATTTAAGATATTTTATTTACAAAATAGGATAACGAAAATCTAGAATAATATTCACATGTCATACAACTAAATGAAAATAAGAAAGATAAAGTAGGAAAATCCTCACAAACGTTGAAGACGAGGAAGACCCGAAAAGTTAGCTGGAATTGTTCCAGTGAGATTGTTGTTGGCTAAATTGCTGCACATAATGTTCAGCTAATGAGTATCAAAACTTAACGAAATCACCAGTATTATAGTCTGCAGGATTCTCCATAACTTAAAAATGATTACCAGCATATGTTGCTTAAAACATCTAAATTAATATTCCAACAAATTGTGGGAAAATGCAGATTGCATATTATTTGTGAGATGGAGAATCTTACATGGTTGTGATTTCTGAAGAAAGCTTGTTAGTAGGTATGGGTCCACTTAGCTGGTTTGAACTTAAGTCTCTGACATTAATCAAGTACAAGAGAAAATAAATCACCAACCCATTAGCATCTTTATAATTGGAAAGTACATGCTTCACCATGAAGAAAATGACTGAACAATGAACTTACAGATAACCAAGCTTTGGTATCTGGCTTAAGTCAGGAATCGGCCCTTGCAAGCTGCAATTTCTCAGGCTCCTGATAAATCCAAGCACAGAAATAACCAATTGTAAAATAAGAATTTCCGTAAAATTAATTCAACGACAAGCATAATTCCTGACTGTCATCTTGAAAGCTTAAAAGCTTCTGTTAAAGCTGAATCTTTACAGCAAAATGAAACAATAAGATATTAAGATGACAGTGGAACAATGATGACGAGTGCAATTTTATAAAGTTCTGAACTCCATGTTTCACTATCACAAAACACTGCAGTAGTGCCATTATTTGGGTTGAGCAGCTGAATGTCAGAGGTTTATGAACACTCCTACTAAGATGACAGTGGAACAATGATGACAAGTGTGATTTTATACGGTACTGAACTCTATGTTTCACTATCAGAAAACACTGCAGTAGTGCCATTATTTGGCTTAAGCAACTGAGTGTCTGAGTTTTAAGAACACTCCTACTTGTACTCTACCATTCTCAGACTGAAGCATTAGAAACTAAAGAGTGCTAAATTTTTTTATTCCATCTTTTTATCATAAGTACTTTGAACCTACGTTTCTAATTTATTTCAACTATATATTCTAGAGAATGTGGGTTCATGATACTTTCAGCCTCAAGCCTCTAACATTTGGATCTCACACATAAATGAAACAAAGATGTCATGATGTTGTTTAAAACCTACATGATCTTAACCTACTGACAAACAAGGGAAAAGAATTAGTATTTACAATTTCAACAATTTAGACATGCTTCCGTAAGAACTTGGAATCATACTCCCTTCAAAGTTGTTGTTATCAAGTTGTCTGCAAAAAAACGACAATAGAACTGTTAAGAACTCTGTCATAAAATTGCTTCAAAATCAAAATAAAATAAAATATATAGGATATCCAATTTAGAATCTTGGATTTCTATCCAAAGCACCCCCAACCAACCATTGCAACAGGTAAAAGCATAACCCAAGGATTTCTCATGTTGTAGAAGCAAATTTCAGAACCCTAGAAAATCCCACAACAGTTTGTATTGAGATTAGAATGTCTTATAATTACACAAAATCATATATCTAAATGTTCTAGTGCTAACGTATTAAGCATACACAGGCAGACTTTCCTATGCATATATTTATCTCAGGTTTATCCTAATTACCCTTCTAAGACTTTATCCTCCATTTGCTGCCTCAAGAGAAAATCTGTACCAGAGCCTAAGAAAATATTATCTTGCAGCACTAGTTGTTGCATCTATAGGTCTTGCAGGAATGATTGGGGAAAAATACCGAAAGCCTGTATGAACTACTATACTCCATAATCTCATTGCTGACTGAACCAAGACATTTTGTTTGTTTATTTAAAAAATATCAGTTTTTTCTTCTAGTGGCTACTGCATCAGTCAAGTAAATCAAAAATGTCTCTGCAATAACAATGCACTAGTATATTTGATTTTTGCTAATTTTATCCCAAGCAACTCCTCCAGCAAGTGAATTCGTAATAGAATTAAACACCACCAATGACTATTTGTTCCAAATTCAAGGAATTATACAGTTTATTCAGAAAAATAAAATGCTTTGTTTAGTTTTAAGAATCCTTTAAATCCTACAACTTCCCAGTTAGATATACACCTAATGTGATTCACACCCATCTCATTTGTTTCCTGCTTTAGAAGTGGCCCAAGTTCTTTCCTTCAATTTGAGAGATACTATACCTTTCCACAGTTTCTTGCTTTTGGCACACTGATTTGCATGATCAGCTATTTCTTAAAATGTTTAAAAGCTAAAAGGCACTCAAGAATGCCTGGAATTGTTATGGCTTCTAGAAAATGTCATTCATCTTCTATTAGTCATAAGGCGTATCTTCATTTCTTTTGAGCTTTATTTAATTAAAACATAAGTGATATCTCAAACATAGTCATCTTCAATGTTGATGTGAAGCTTGGACAGACTGTTATGATGCTAGATCTGTACAAGGATGATTTCCTATTTTACAACGAAATTTTTTTTTGATTTATTAGTATTGCTGCGATAATCACCATAAATCTCAATGTTGTGTTTTTTCCACATCCGATGGGAAGAAAGGTATAGTTTAGTGCCAAAGAAATATTGTGCAGCATGCACATAGCTACATTTATGGTTTCCTGCTAACCACCAGATCAACGATTGTATAACTACCTTTTTCTTCAACTGAAAGTTGCAATTGCCTATATATTCCATAAACAAAGCTAAAGTTCAGAGGTTGATCATCACTGTATTCATCGTCAACATTCTATTGCATTCTCTGTATATGTCACACAATTCAAATGCTTCTTTCTCTTTCAATTTTTTTTTCTTTCTTGGCAAATTCTAGGTCCATTATTTCAACTTAACACTTTTATAAATTGACAACAATTTTCAACTTGGGCGTAAAGATGAGGGCACCAACTGATGCATAAGCACTGCTATTAAGGGATGAGTAGAGTTGCAATTTTAATTGGTAAAGGGTGATGGCATTATTAAAATAAGGAAATTTAGCAAGCGTAGCGAATTCTTAGATATTCATGCAAGAGAATACACATGATGCACATTAAAAGCAGTACTCAAATAATCTGAAAATTCTAGGAAAACAATGTGCATAATCATTTTAGTATGAGATGAGAAAACAAGCAGACAAAATAAATCCACAAATTTGAGGAACCAAATAAAGTAAATTTTATGTTGGAAACCACAAAAAGATGCTACGAATTTTGGGAAGTAAGAAACCATACAGGATCAGTAAGCTTGGCATTTCAGAGAACTCTGCTGGAAGATCCCCTATTAAGTCGTTATTGTCAAGCAGGCTGCAAAGTTTCACTTTGTTAACAAGGAATGGACACAGTACAAGAGAAACAATAGTTGAAGATTCTTAAAATTCTCGTTTATTATAGAAATAAATGTCACATCCAAAGTTCCGGAAAGTGACAGACAATCAACTTACAAGTGAACAAGCTTTGGCAATCTGGAGAGTTCACGTGGGATTTGCCCGCTAATTGAATTGTTGTTCATATGGCTGCTCAAAAAGAGGAAAAGATAAAAGGATTAAGTGAAGGAAAAAAAAAAAGGAGAAGAAGAAGAGTAAAGAAAGTAGAGCTAGACAAACTAGCAGCAGTTTTTGGCTATATGGCATCAGAAAATGCTCACAAATGCCTTGTCTTGTTCAAGTTTGCAAATGATTTAGGAATTGGCCCTGATATTTGATTCTGGTCGATTTGTATTCTGTCCAAGTTTGGAAGAAAACCAAGCTCTTCAGGTAAAGAACCTGTTAACTGGTTTCCGTTCAGGAGCCTGGAAATAAAGAATATCACACATTCATTTTACAAGTGAGCAATAAAGCGTCTAGAGGTCAAAAACTGAACAAGATTTACAAAAGTAAAAACAAAAGAAAAAAAAAAAGAAAAAAGATATTGTGGGTAATACAAACACCACATGCACCTCATAAAGGAGAAGCTCGTAAGTACACAAAAATGACAATATATACACATCTTATTGTTAATCGTAGACAATAAGACAAATTGAAAGAAGTAGTGAGCATTTAGCCTGGCCAGCATAAAGCAGCACAACTTACAAGAGTTCCAGAGATGTGATATTTCCTATCTCCTTGGGTATACTCCCACTTATGTTGTTCCACATGAAATCCCTTTAGAAACATAGATAGATCATATCAGAAAGGGAACCAAATAATATGCCACCACAGGGTGGAAATTAACAGATCTTCCAGAATATTCAGCCAATGAGAAAACTAGAATTTAAAATGGATAATCATGAAGGTAGTTTTTATAATTTATCGAGGCTCACAATATTTGCAAATATGATAAGCGACCAAGCTCTGGTGATAATGTTCCGGACAGATTCAAGTTTAGAAGTTGCCTGCAGGGAACACAAAAACAATAAAATTAGACTGGTCAAGAGCAATCAGTAGGCAAGTTTACTTGAAGTAGTAGATCCCCTAAGCATTTAATAAATAATTAATTAATCTTATTACAAATTAAAGGTTTTTAAAATTCTGTAAGATTTGTTGGTGAAGATTCTTTGCAAATATTGAGCCACTTTTGCTTTAATATGTTATTACAAGTTACAGCAGAAATACAATATGCAAAGTGACAGAATACATCAAGAATAATTAGGTTATCACCATGCTCCTAGGTTAAAAAAATAAAAATTAGGAAAGGCTGAAATCATACAATTCTCTAACATGTAGATAGCCATCTTCTTCCATTGTCTTATTGAAGCACAAAACACCAGTCCAATTCGATGCACAAGGGTCCCCTCGATTCCAATTACTCAAATTCTTATTGATATCAACCAGACTTTTCTTGATATCGAGCAATGCCTTCACTGCAGATTGATAAAAACCATAACCAATAAGAATAATAAAATAAAAAATTTTCTAAATTTCACAAGTTCTTCTATCTTATCATCTCTTGCACCAGTGTCCACATCCAATTAAAGAAAAACTACTTCCAAAATCATTCAATAAATAAACATTATGGCAGCTTAATCAAGCAATCCAAATGCAAGCGTATGCACTATAAAACAATTAGAGAACAAAACTTTGCCTTGTATTCTACAAACAGTCAATAGATCCAACTGAAAATTTTAACATGGTTTAGAAGTAACCAAGCCCAACATGTACAGTTAATAAAATAACTATAAAATTGCTGGTGAGTATTTGTATATAAAAAACAACTGAAAATTGAAGCAAAATTACCTTCAACAGGGTCGGTTATGAAATCATCAGCTGCTCCGACAAGTATTGAAGAGCAACACAAGAACAGGAGCATGACAGATGTGCAGGTCCAAGCTTTTGAAGAAGACATCTGAAAAAAGCAGAACTCACTTGAATTCTGAAACAAATTTGATACCCAAACTAGTGATCCTTGTAATACAGAAAACTCTGCCTGAAAACAGGAAACAAGTAACATATATTTGTCATACTAAATTTAAACTGAAAGACAAACCCATATTGCAATTTGAATATACATATAAAAAAGAAACAAACTAAGAACAAAACCTCCAACTACTATCAACCAAATGAATAAAGACAACAGAACATAAGAATTTTACTCACAAAACAGCCAGAGACGTGCTTTACTAAATAGAGAAACTTTTTTTTTTTTTTTTTTTTTTGAGCAGCAGTTAATGGTGAAGTTGAGCATGAAAATATAGATACACACAGCAGAAATGACGAGTATCTTTCTGACCAAGTAGCCATGACGAATGCTGTAGGAACAGATATCTACCATGATTGATCAGATGATAGCCACCTTTTTCATTAAATTATTATTATTAAATAATGCAAAATAAAAGAAATGTAAATAAATAATAATAAGGAAGCTAAGCTCTTCGTTCTTAGTGGATATGGCGGTCTTGACTTTCTGGGCAAAAGCTACCGTACCAACTACCCCATGGCTGCGTTTGCGACTGCTTCGGACAATTTCATTTATGGGTTGGGTAAATGTCATTGGTACCCCTATATTTTAAACTTACTAAAATAATATACCTTTTATTTTCAAAACCGTCAAAACACCCCAGATCTAAGTTTGCCTCATGCCCCAGTCATTAAAGAGGTCACTAAAGAAAATTTTTAAGAACTTCCTATCATTTTCAAATAATATACATTAATTTTTTGAAAATTTTATTAATATATAAATAAACTTTAATAACTTATATTGTTAGTTTTATTTAAAAAATTAAAACACTTAATAATATACACAATATATATATATATATAATAAGTTATTTCAAAATAACATAAAATATTCTTATGTTTTATTTGATAATTAAATAAAAGCAAAATATTATTATTTGGTAACATTTCAAAATCTAAAATATGATATAGAGGAGTTTTTAGTATTAAAAGTCTAAAATACAATCTAGTGGAATCAAGAAAAAGTCAACAAAATAATAATAATAATAATAATAATAATAATAATAATAATAATAATGTTAGTGATGAGTTGATGGACTAAAATTTAACATTGAAATTTTGACAATAAAAATAATACTAATTTTTATAATTTTTTATTTATATTAATGTGATTGTGTTATATCATATAACATGTCTTTTATTTTTATAAATAAAAATAAATAAATTATGGTAAATATATAACAATAATATAATCTTAATATATCAATTTATATTAAAGAAAGAGTAAATAAGAGGGGTTTCTTTTAAAAAAAAAATTTCAAATCATTTCTTAAAAAATTTAAAATATTGCTATGACAAATAGATAAATTATAATATTCTTATAATTTTAGTATATTTTGACACAATCAAAACAAAATAATCATTAAGAGCAAATATTTTATATAAATTCTAACTCATTTTGTCTTATTTAAATGATATTTTTAATAAAAACTTCTACAAGTAAGAATTTTAATTAAATAATGTTGGTGGTGGTTAATCACGATTCTTAATAAATTTTCTATGTTATCAATTAAATTAACCAATATCTATCAATAAAGAAAAAATAGGGAAGTGTTGATGTTACAACCAGCAGCCGTGGATGACAAATTAATATAACTGAAGAGGTAAATACTCAATCAATTGTATATCCATACTGAGGATTGAATCTTCTATTCAAACCCAACAATCTACTATTCAACACAATTATATATATTAAAAAAAAAAAGAAAAGAAATTAATTAAATATTTTAATCTAATAAAAAAAATTAAAAATATAATTACAGAGCAGCCAACCGCACAAGAAAGTCTTTGGTTTGACTTTTTTCATGAATTGGTTAGCTGACAGTGACAATAATATTCAATATAAACAGGTAATTAAATCAGGCATTAATGTTATTGGCACAAAACCAAATCCAAATCCAAGTCTCATGGTTGATTTCTTCTTATAGTAGTAGTAGGTAGAGATTGCGTACGACTACTATATGTTGTAGTTGTTTTCAGACCCAGAGCCCGAGATTGCGTTAGCATCCAAGTAATCAATTCAAGACTTGGTCTATTTACTGTACATAAAATTAAAAACAAAATAGTTTCATAGGCCTAACCTCTTTATAATCAAGCTAAATAATTAATAGGTTAGTTGAAACCTAACTACCGTTTTTATGAAAGCAAAGATATCCTATTCTCGTCTTCATCATATTGCGCCCGTTTATGTATTAACACCAATTGTAAATATCTATCTCACAATCTTTAAATAATGTTTATTATATTAAAGTTGGTAGCCAGCAGAAGCTAGCCCGCCCTGCCCTGCCCTGCCCTGCCCCTATGTCACTCGTGCATCTTTTCTGTTCGCATGTGTGTTATTGTTTGCGCATACTTCTGTTGTCGTACGTTGTCTGTTGCCTCATGTTTCTCCTTTGCATGCACACACTCCTTTGCGCGTGTTTTCATCGCTGTTGCATGCCCGCTCCCCGCCGTAGGGCAGCGTGCACTTGTTCCTCTACGTCGCCTGAATTTGATAGTGACGTACAACTTTGGATTAAATCGGTTTTAATTCAAATTTTAAATTAATTTAAAATTATTAATTTTATTTTCAATTAAATTAATAATATAATATAAATTAATTCAATCCAAATCAAACCCATAGTTTCAAAATCATTGCTTTTGATTTGCATCAAATTAATCTAAATTAATAAATGAGGTAAATTAATTTAATTTAAACTAATAATTATTAATTTAAATTGATTTTATTTATAAATTTAAATATAAGTCTAAAATATTAATATAATTATAAGAATAATTTAATTAAAAAATTATACAATAATTATTTTTTAAAAAGAAATTTAATAATTTTCATAAAATATTTTATTATTTTATTATCTATATGTTTTTAACAAACTAATTATCTAATTTATTTTATAAAAATTATAACTTTTTTATTATAACATAATAAGCAATTTATAGAATTATACCGATTTGTTTTTTCTTTATCATCAAACAAACGTGAAACATACATATAAATTATATTATACATTAAATCTAAAACAAATAATCTCATTAAATCACTGAAATTTTTTTTGAAAAAAATATAATATTAATTGTTATTATCTTTTATACTAACAAAGTCAATAAAAGTAATTTTCATAGCTAAAAATGTTAAATGTTTACAAAGTCTTGAATTTTATAAAATAAATTGGATGATTGGTATTACAAACTCAAAGAATTTATTTTTATAAATTAGACAGATAAATTCTTTAGTTATATAATTTTTATAAGATAAATGTTAAAATAAATTATCTTTTAGTCTTACTATTTCTATTAAAAATATTTCAAATGTAAAATTTTTTAAATTCATAATCTATAGAATCAATATAGTCTGGTCAACTTGAACTAAACCCAAATGAAAAAACGAATTAATAACCATTCAATTTAATTTTTTTTTCAAATCAAAATTATCAAATATATTTCCAAACCGATTTTGATTTGGTTATGCCCACCCTTAAAATTTGGTGTAAGACATCAAACCCAACCTTGATGCATTTTAAAATTCAAAGGTTTAACAAGATCCTTTACTCATTTAATCACATGGCACTTTTGTCATCTCATATTAATCCTTCATAGGTCTATCTAACGAGCATTACTCATTCTTGAAACCTTTAAAGAATCTTTTTAACAAAATATCAAACTAATATTGCTCATTCCATCAACCCCTGGAGGACTCAAATTCACAATTGCAATCTTTTATTATAGTTGATGGAACAAGTTAATAGGGCATGCATGTAGATAAAAACTCAAGTATGCTTTAATATTACTTACCAAAGATTGAATGCTTGCTATCAATCCGAGAGACTATTTTATTAAGTGATTAGTACCAAAATTGATTTATTTTCTATTCAATGTCGGAGCGTGACAAAAGCCCGAATTTGAATTAGTGAACAAGCAATGTAATATTGCATTTGCAATAATTGTTCTATTAATTATTAATATGTTAACCAGTTACCATTATTTATATTTTGTTTTCGATTACAATATGTGAATGCTATCTAAGCATGTAAAGGATGTCCCCTAATTCTCACATAATTATTAATATGTTAATATTTGTTTTGAATTTAAATTAATTTTAAAATTATTGTGATTTCACATAATACTAAAAGACAATAATTAAAATGTTTGATAAAGATTCACTTTTATTTGATAACTAATATTTTTATACATTAAATTATAAGCCTAAAAATATACATGAATAACTCTTCTTTTTGAATAAACAAACGATAGATTTTATTGTTTTAAATTCATTTGTGTTATTTGTAAATGAGCCTATATCTATATTGTAAGCAATGCATATACAAATATAAGAATTTTATATAGAGAATATGATTTGCTAGGATTTTCTAGACGAAAACTATATTCATAGTTGCTAAATAAAAATCAAACATATTATTTTGTAAGACTAGTATTTATATTGATAGATTTTGATCAAATTCAATATGAAAGTTATGAATTTAAATAGATAAAGAATATTTTTTTGTATATTTTAATTATAATAAGAGATTTGATAGTTTGAAATGTTAAATAATGTACAATTAGAATAAAAGAGAGTTAAATAATCATTTATCGAATTATAGAGGTTGATTGCTTTTACGAAAACTTAATTTCTAACTTAAATTCAATAAAATCTTAATTTCAGTTTTTACATGAGTAATTAGTATGTATTTTATGTGATCAATAACATGAAAATTTATATTTATTAAATATAAAATATATATTTGTAAGATACAATCTATTTCAATTGTTCATATAAAAATTACATTTAAAATTTCATCAATAATATTATATTTGTTAGTTGTAATATACAATTTTTTATTTATTTCAAAAATAAACAATTAAAACATTAACAATAATAACCTTTAAAATTTTTAAAGATACTTTTATTTTATGACTAAATTTTAAAAGTACTACTTAATAGTAGGAACAAAACAGTTATGTAATAAAATTGGGAGAGATTCCCTTGTTTTTCATGTGTAATACATTTATCCATGATAAGCAAGACATTTATATTCAAACAGCTATCAAACCATTTAAGAGTTCAACAAAAATAAAAAAAAATTCAAGGTTAACATTTTTAAAGAATTTTGAATTAAGAAACTTATTGATAACCCAAAGAGAAAATTTGTCAAAGCCATCACCATTGCAACAAATAATAATTGCAATTCTCTCTTTATTTTTCTTTCAACCCTCTAACTACTTTATTCTGAAAAAATTATTGACTTGCACTTGATAAAATAAATCAATTTCATCCATATTATAAATCTCTTTCAAAATTCATTTGTCTAATTCATTTCTTATTAATGGCAAACTAGCTTCAATTTTCTCTATATTAACTAAGCCACTCTCATCAAAATGACAAAAGGGATGAATTGTATGTCATTGTTGAACTTTTCCAACCAACAATTTGAAAAATCAAAGGAGAGAGTTTCAAGATAGATTTGCCTTAGAAAAATATTCATGTTCTCTTTTAGCAATTCATCACTCATACTGACATGCTCTTAATGGCATATAAACTAATTCATAGAGGACAAGTTCCATTACTCGTACTTCACTATCTTTGAATGTTTTGTATTTGGGTATAGTACTTCTTCTTAAAATAGATTAGCTAATTGTTTGAATATTTTAGATATTATTACTTGTGATATCTTAAAACTATAAATATCTTCTAACCACTCTTCATGATAGTTGGAATTTAATTCTTTCATTTTGCATAACTCAACGTGAATATTTTCTGTTAATAGAGTTTGAGTATTAACTTTAGGAGGCAAAATTGACTTGCTAGAAGATGAATAAATGTATCATTTGAATTAGTTAAATAATAAAAAAAAATCACAAGATCTTAATCCAAAAATAACTTTCGTTATGTTAAATAATAGAATTACAATAAAAGATATTCTCTAAGATAGTACTAGAAGCTCACAACATCAAGAGAAAATATTTTTAACTCTTTACAAAAAGAAAAAAAAAAGAAAAAAAGAAGAAGATCTTTCCTAGTAAATAATAAAAGAAAGATAAAAGGGAAGGACACTCATTTTTATGATTTTTTTTTTTATAATTTTTTATATATTCTAAAAGTTAAAGGAAGTCATCCTCTGTATAAGTTTTTATTTTTCTATCCTTCTTTAGTCTTACATGAATTTTTTTAAAATATAGAATTAGACTTCATTTTATATATTTAATTAAAAAACTCTTTAACCCAAGAATTTTTAATCTTTATTGGGTTAGATTACTCTTACATCAAATAGTAATTAATCCAACAACTTTTATGTCACTTACATTAAGAATAATTAAGTTAAAATAATAATTTTTATAATTAAATCTCAGTTAAGTTATAATCTCCTCATAATAATAAAAATAATTTGATGCCAATATTAGGATTACATAAAGATTTACTATAATACACTCGATAAATTAATAATTTATTAATTTATCGACTAGTTAATTTTTTTAAAAATTAATAAATTTTATATGATCTCAATACTATTAATTTATAAAGTTTATATTATGTGTTATTAAATAAACATGAAATTTACCTTTATTCTAAATGTAATGGCGATGTGAGAGAGAAGGTCAATTAAGTAATTGTTATCTAGATCTATCGTCTTTAATTAATTAGAGGCTCATGGTATTTCATCTCATGTTTTGGATAATAACATCCTAATTATTAATAAACCCTATTTAAAATCTTCAAATTTATTATGAATCAATCTTATATAATACTAAAAATAACTCTATTACATTAAAGTTTTTTTCATTTTTATTAGTAACACAATCTTTTAAAGATAACTAAAATTTTGGTGGCTGCAAATGTTTTTTTTTAATATTTAATCATATATAGACTTTAATTGTTATTTTTTAAAAAAGGCTATGTAAATTAAGAAATATATTTAGTTTAGTTTAGAAAATGATTGAAATTACATAAAAAAAAATATTTTGGCCTAAATTTTAAAAAATAATTTTAGTAATTTTTTTAGTCATTTCCCAAAAAAAAAAATTATAGTTATAAGAAATTTACAAAGAGTGAATGCTTTTACACAAATAGAAAGATGGAAATATGACCATCCTTTACTATAATATATTTAATTTTATGGACTAGAATTCCTTCCTAATATATATTTTTTTTAATTGTCTTTTAAGCATTTAGCAATATATGGATCAACTACTATTGAAGAGTTAAATTGTATTTTAATAAAATTTAATAATTAATTTTATATTGTATAATATAATTAATAAAAAAAGATAAGCCAATTAAAATTTATAATTTTAGTTATTAAATTTTGTTTGGATCATGTATTAAAATTTGATTAAAATAATAATAGATTAGACTAGTTTAGAATAGTTGACATCCTAATTTTATTAGGATAGCCACTGGAGGATTTTTAGTAGTATAGTCTAAGATTAACTTAAAATTACAAAAGTTGATGAGATCGTTGTGTAGTATGAATGGAGTTTAAAGTCAGGGATGAAAAAACAAAAAAAAAAAAAAAAAATCTGTTGGTGTAACAATCCGTCGATGAGTTTAGTTACGGTTTAACTCAAATTCTCTGAGGGTTAAGAAAGAAAGAAACATAAATAAATTTGATTGAGAAGGAGTTGCTTCAGCTCTCATCTGCGGTGATTAAAATATAATCACAGTAGCCGAAGGTCATTGTACCAAATCAAGAAATTATGCCCCCCCTAATAAAGATTTGACATGCCTACATGTACTTATTTAAATTTATTTGACAAATAAGGAGTTGCAAGCTGGGGGATGTTAATAGAAAATTTCAAAAATTTTATTTGATAAATAAGAAATAGCAGCAAGTCGGCAAGCTCCAGAGTTAAAGAAGAATGGTATCTCTAATACTTTTGACAAACTACGGCTTCAAAGAAAACAAAAAATTCTAACGAGTCTGGAACAATTTCATTGCGTCTCTTTCTTCAAACCTTGACATTTCCACAAACTGAACTCAATAAAGACAACCAAATGTTATAAAATTCATGGACTTTTCAATAAAGAATATAATAATAATAATAATAATAATAACAATAATACATCTTATATTTTTTGACCTAAAATTTGAAATATATAATTAACTTAAAATTTAAAATAATTAATTAAAAGAATTTAAAACATAAAAATTAAAAAAATTAACATAAAATTTAAAAAATAATAATAAAATATTAAAATAAAAAATATTATAACAATTGAAAGTTTGAATTAAAATATATAAAATGTATTATAAGCAGTAGGTAAATTGTAATTCAGACAATTCGGAACATATTGGTCCGGTGGAGATAAACAAGTCTTGGCATACCTACCTACCAAAAGCAATTAATTAATGAAATTTATTAGACAACAATTAAATTAGGGTATTTTTTCGGTTGGCTGATAGCTGTCATTACCTTGATCTTTACATAATTAAATATGGTGGGCTTCTACCTGCGCGATAGGACCGAAGAACAAGGGGTGACAACACCCAAAAATAAAATAATAATAAAATAAAATATCACCCATTAATTTGCATGGGTTTGGAAATGGATATGCACATCCACAGGCGGAGCTACAAATTCATATTGTGACAAGGTTAAAATGTAAACTTCAAGACCACCAAAATAAAAAATAATTATAATTAAATTATAATTTAACCCCAATAATTTAGGACGGAGAAAAAAAAAAAGAAGATAATGCTATATATTTAAAATCTTAAATTAATTATAAAATTATTGTAAAAAATAAATAAATCGTTCAAACTAACACATAACTTTTGGACTTTATGTGTGTGTGTGTGTGTGTTTTTCTAAAATTAAATTGTGTGAGTTTTCAATCTTTCATGTGAACATTGATGAAAAATATGGGTTTGAGATAAATGGAAGAGAGGCTTTGAAGATAAGCCCAAAATTAAGCAGCGAAATAGAGAGAAAACTTGCTGGGTCAAGACCCATATAAGACCCATTAAGTTTGAGATGGAGTAACATTAAATTTAGCGTACGTGGGATTTTTGAGTGGCTAAGCTAGCTACACGTGAATGAATTTCGTCCAGATTTTTAATTTTTAAGAAGAGAGAGAGAGAGAGAGAGGACCAAACTTTCTTTTTCGAATCCAGCTACCTATATTATTATATTATGTTATGTTATAGCCTAGCCCGCAATGCAAGTTGCAAGTTCCTTCTCATTCAGTTTTCAGTTCACAATTAATTCTAGGAATCAAACATTTCCTTTCATTCATTTATATATAATAAATAATATATATTTTTTAGGTAGGGTATAATTCCTTCATAAATGGATAGGAGAAGAGAAATAAAATAGAATCCCAATCATCATGTTCATGTTTATGTTCAGAGTCTCAAATTGATTAGTCATCAATCAATCAATGCCTTACCCACAGACATTAATTATGGATAGCTAGCTAGCTAGCTGTCTCAAACTCGTCTACTATTCACAACTTCTATTTAATTTCTTTTCTTTTTTACCACTCAACTCGCATAACATTATTATTATTCACAACTTTTTACCTATTTTTTTATTTTTTTTATTTTTATAGTTTATACAATGTCATTAATCTAAAATTTCATTAATAAAAACCAAATACGAACAAAGTTAGAAATGAAATCAGAAGGTTAAAATATTTTTTTAAAAAATATAAAAAAAATTAATAGACTAACATTTTAAAAATAACTTATAAATTATGAGATTAAATGTTCTTTATTTATTTAAAGTTAAAAAATTAATTTTTTTTAATAAAAAATTAATTTTTTTTTTAAAAAATTAAAATTGATAGATAAATTTTTTAAAAATAATTTATAAATTAGGAGATTAAATGCTTATGTTTATGCAGGTAACCTAGAGATCTAATACAGTACAAAATATTGAAATAAAATAAAGTTGAGTTGAGTCAATTAACTTATGGTTTTTAATTTTAGTAAAATTATTTTTTTTCCAATTATTATTTTTATTTCTTTATTACTAGACTAAAAGAAAATGCTTTGAAGTTTTCTTCCCCATCTAAATGTTAATTTTCAATAAAATTTTACTAAAACAGAAAATAATTTTCTATTTTGAATAAATGAATGTAATGTATCTAAAATAAAGTATTTATTTTTTTAGTTTCATTTTATTTTAACGAAAGAAGAAAAATTGGTGAGTATAATAATCAAAGTATAGTAATTTCAACGATCAGATCACCGTTAAAATTGATTTACCTTACGATTTCTATGAGA
This sequence comes from Khaya senegalensis, assembly GCA_032402905.1. NCBI lineage: Eukaryota > Viridiplantae > Streptophyta > Magnoliopsida > Sapindales > Meliaceae > Khaya > Khaya senegalensis. The sequence goes on along the minus strand of CP135551.1, from coordinate 4,717,918 downwards.
CCTTAGACGTGCCTTTGATTCCTTTGGGTTGCTTAACCAGAATTAAAAGTTTCTCAACACTAAATCGTACGTCAAATTTATGACTAATGCAAATTGATATATGACTAAGTATTATTTCGTGGACTATGGGGGGTTTTATTTATTGCCTCCAGAAAAATATATAGTACTAAAAAATATTTGAGTTATAGATATATAATATCTGCAGCAAATCAAATTAAAACAACATTGAATTTAAAATATATTCTAAAACTTTCACTTCTAATTCTTTTTCTATCTATCTAGACAGTTAGGCCTTATATGTCATTTTATTTCTCCTTAAAAAAAAAATAATATTATTTATAATTTTTATTAAATATTTTTTCCTTTTATAAATAATTTTTTAAAAATTTTCCTTTATTTTTTAATGACTTATATGTCCTATTTCTTTCTTTCTTTCTTTTTTAAATAATAAATTTTTATACCATTTCTTTTATAATGGTTTTTATAATTTTTTCTATTTCACTGTAAGTTGGTAGATTTCTATATCTCTACTCAGATTCTACCAAATTCTTTTTAATATTAAATATATATATACATACATTTTTCAAGTATCTGCTAGTTATAATATTTTATTAGAATACAAATTAACAAGAATTAAAAAAAAATGCAAAACAATTAGTCTTTTAAAAACAACCAACTATAAAGTAAGAATATAGGTGCTTTCATAATCAATTACTGAAAAATATAATTGGAATAAAAAAAAAAAAAAGAGTAGAAGATTTTGGTGCAAAAAGTTTCATGCGAACCATAATATTACTAAAGCTAAGTTAGGAGCAGCATATTCTTTTCTTACGGTACTTCTTTTAAATTGTATAATTAGTATTTTATTGATGTAGCATCCATGGATTATATAATATTTCAACAGGGATTTCGTTAGGAACAACTTATCCTCCCTCCATATCAACAGTTATCAAATCAATTTTTGGTACAAGAAATCCAATTGCAACAAAACCCCTGATAAAAGAAAAGTCAGCGTAGAATTGGACACATAAAATAGGTGTAAATAGTTCGAATTTGAAGCATCCAATTGTACGGTCAAAGTGGGTAGCATGATCAACGCACGAACAGAGCTCTCCCTTTCGTATTGAAAACTGAGTCACATGAGGAACAAATGGAATTATTAAATATAGGTGGGAAATCTCCATCTTCAATACGAGTGGACCATGTGATGTGATGTGAGATGTGACTTGCATGCAACGTGTAAAAATATTATTGGTCAATGAAGATGGCGATATGATTCCAGTGAGTGCCCACTTTGCTATCCTGTCTGGCCATCTGAGTATTTGGTGCGGTGAATCCAAAACATGTCATGGAAATGGGGATTGCTGATGCTGTCCTGTAAAATTAGCCAGACCGGATGACGTGGCGACATTGGAGCCTAACTTTATTGAGAATGAATCGGGGACAAAGTCCTAGCCACTTGTTAGTATGTGTGGCAGAGACATCACCTGAATTGAGATTGGTCCAATTGCTGTTCTACGTCCAACTAAACCAGTAAACAACCCTACAAGACTGCAACTACGCTTTGTACATTCAAATTTCGTAATTATTTTGCCCTTTGTTACATCATAATTTTGTTATTCTCAGGCTCGGCAGACATTATTTTGAATTGCCTACTTTACCCTTATACCTTTATAAGACAAAAAAACTTTATTACTTTCTCATTAATTCTTATATTTATCAATAACATGTCGTAAACTTATCAATAAAAACTAATACGACAACATTTTAACATTACTACATATTCCTTGTCCTCACAACAATTAAAAAAATTAATTATATAAAATATGTGAGAGAAAAGAAGCATAAATATAATTAGTGACAAAAAAAATATTATGATCACTTACTTAGATAATATATATTGGACAGGCTAATTACAAATTTATTCTGCCTCAAGGCAGAAAAAGAACAATCTTTCAAGGAAAAGAAAGGAAAACAAAAAAAAAAAGTTGAAAAGAACAAACTATAGCATAGTTAGTACCACAACAACTATGAAGTCATTGGTTGAGTTAAGGTTATAGGACAAGTGCGGAGCTGAGCTGAACTGGCATGATAGCGAACTCTCTTCCAGTATTGCCTGAAATTGAAACTAGGGTAAAATGGTGGTCCAATTACTAAACTATCTCAAAAAGTTTTAATTATTGGATAAGAAAAAGATTAAAAAAAGCAAGCAAAATTCCAATCCTGACCAGCTGTTTCCAAAAATCTCTATATAACCCAATTCAACTACAAGATTTGTATGTAATAATCTCATCTAATCGTCACTTTCTCTCAAACCAAACATCAATCCATTCAGCAGCCATGGCTACTCCTCTTAACAACAGATTCTCCGTCGCCATGGAAAGAACTGGCCGGTGGTATAATTATATATGCAGTTTCATCAATCATCTACCATCTAAGTTTATGTTTGTTAATCATGCATGGTTTTTTTCTTTTAATTTTCTTACAGGGTTTTCACCCAAGAAATGCCAACTGATGTTGTGGTTGATGTTGGTGAAGCAAATTTCCCTCTTCACAAGGTGTGTTTATCTACCAATGCATATTGCTTCTGATTTTTAATCAATTATGTATAACAGTTTATTTTTTGATAATCAGTTCATGCTGGTAGCAAAGAGCAATTATATTAGAAAACTGATAATGGAATCAAACGAAGCTAACTTGACGAGAATCAATATTTCTGACGTACCTGGTGGCCCAGAGATCTTCGAGAAAGCTGTAAAATTCTGCTATGGAGTTAACTTTGAGATCACAGTGCATAACGTTGCAGCTCTTCGCTGTGCCGCAGATTATCTGCAAATGACAGACAAATATTGCGACAATAATCTTGCTGGTCGTACTGAAGATTTCCTTACTCAAGTTGCTCTTTCAAATCTCTCCGGCGCCATTGTCGTTCTTAAATCTTGCGAGGATCTTCTTCCCTTGGCCGAAGAGCTCCAAATTGTTCAGAGATGCATCGATGTAGCCGCTGTTAAGGTATAATTTATTATACTTACTAAAAATGTATTTAATTAATCAAGAGTATATTTGAAATTAATTATTTAATTCTGTTTGTCTCTTTTATAGACCTGTTACGAGGCAAACTTCCCCTGTCGAACACCGCCGAACTGGTGGACCGAGGAACTTTCAATTTTAGACGTTGATTTCTTTGGCAGAGTTATTACAGCCATGAAACAAAGAGGCGCAAAAGCCCTAACCCTAGCCAGTGCATTGATGACTTACACAGAGAGATCTCTCCGGGATCTTGTAAGAGACCATTCCGCCAACGGGATCAAGTCTGCAGATTCTAAAGATACAGAACTCAGAAGCCAACAACGGGAACTTCTCGAATCCATTGTTTCTCTCATGCCCTCAGAAAAAGCGGCTTTCCCAGTCAACTTCCTCTGCTGTCTTCTACGATCTGCGATTTTCCTGAAAGCTTCAAAATCATGCAAAAACGAGCTGGAAAAAAAGTTCTCTGCAATATTAGAACACGTTACTGTTGACGATCTTTTGGTTCTTTCATTCACTTACGACGGCGATCGGCTGTTTGATTTAGAAAGTGTGAGAAGAATAATTAGTGGGTTCGTGGAGAAGGAGAAAAGCATGGCTGTTTTCAGTGGTGGTGATTTCAGAGAAGCATGTTCGTCCGCCATGCACAGAGTTGCTAAGACTGTCGATGCTTATCTTGGAGAGATTGCAACTTATGCTGAGCTTAGCATCTCCAAGTTTAATGGAATAGCTAATCTTGTTCCCAAAGGTTCGCGTAAAGTTGAGGATGATCTTTACCGTGCCATTGATATTTATTTGAAGGTAATTCAAACTCCTGGATATAATTTATTTATTTTTTGTTTTTATTTTATTATAATTTTATATATTAACATTTTTTTAAAAGTATTATGTATTTTTTTTTAAATTAATGAATTCATACAATTTATTTATTTATTTATTTATTTTTAACAAAGAATGGTACCTTCATCTCTCAAATTTAGCCAAATATTTATTTTAATCCTACTAATTTCAAAAATAATCACACAAATGCTGTGCGCGTTAGTTTAATTTTTTGGGGTTTGGATGGAACTAAGGATAGTATCGTAATTTAACTCTTAAAATTATTGTGATTAAGAAAATATTATAATTATTGTAACAGAAAAACAGATAAATTATTTGAATTATTAGATTTTTTTTACCATATTTCTGAAACATCTAGAATTAAAGTATTAGTTTTAATTTTTAAATTAAGCTCAATTTAGGTGATAACGTTTGCATATTGGTGTACTGGATCCAGAATCATCCAAATCTTGACGAAATGGAGAGAGAGAAAGTATGCAGTTCAATGGATCCACTGAAGCTTTCCTACGAAGCTCGTGTTCATGCTTCACAGAACAAGCGGTTGCCTGTCCAGATTGTGCTGCACGCTTTGTACTACGATCAGCTAAAGCTAAGAAGCGGACTAGACGATCGCGGCATGCCGGACGCCATCACTACGAGAAATCTACTGCAAGCCGACGTATCACTCATCAAAGAAAACGAAGAATTGCGGTCTGAGCTGATGAAAATGAAGCTTTACATTAACGACATGCAGAAGAGTAAACATGGGACAACGTCTACCAACACTAGTAGTAAGAGTGGCGGGCAAAGTAGTAACAGAAAGCACACATTCTTCTCTTCAATGTCAAAGACTTTAGGCAAATTGAATCCGTTTAAGCATGGAGCTAAGGATACTTCAAATATTGATGATGGCATTGGGGATGTTGATATTACCAAGCCTAGAAGAAGAAGGTTCTCCATCTCTTAATTGATTAGTTTGTATAATAATAGTAAATGTTTTGTGGTGTGTATTGTGATTTTCATTTTTTTTTTTTCCTTTTTCTGGGTTTGGATTGATGAATTATATTAAATTGTTGTACTAGAAAGTGAATTAAAAGAACAACCATCCGGTTAATCAGTTACATCTTTTGTTGCCTTTTGCTAACTTGCTACTATGGATTGGATGAGTGGGGAGTGGCTTCCAACCATCGTCCCACCAAAATGGCAGAAATCATTTCCTCCAGTTAATGAAATAATGTATGGGTTGAAATTGGTCCGACTTAGAATCTAGAACTCTGGATTGTTCTTTAATTAATTAAATACAATAAGGTTGGAAGCTGGTCCTACTAGACTTTTGTGATTAAGAAAAACAATTTATTAGTATTTAATGTTTGTGGTATGGGACAAAAAATGTCATCGTGTGGCCCTAATTTAATCTCATGAATACTTTTTTGTGTGTGGTCAAAATACACATCCTATGTTTATGTGAACAGACATTCTCTCTCTCTCTCTCTCTCTATATATATATATTCACCATGCCATGCGACTATGACTGTCGATTTTTTTTTTTATATATATATAAATAATTAAATTATTGTTTTAAATATGATACAAATAATCAAACATAATCACTTAAATCTTTGAATTACAAAAACATATGCTTAAAATTATAAAATTATTATTTTTTAATAATTTAATTATTAATTTTTTTATAATAATTATAGATTTATAATTGTTTGAAATGTATTAATAGAATATGAATTATATCCATTGTTACAACTTCTATATGATTATTAGGATTCATTCGAGAGTTGTGCATGGATTAGAATCTGAGTACGTTGATGACGTGACATCATTGTAAAATATTGAAAGGAAAGTGTGTTACATTAATCAATTAATTAAAGTAGTTTATGAAAGTTAAATTTTAAAAAAAATAATTTTGTTTCCGTGAATTTAAAAAAGTGTAGTCTAAAATGTGCTTTTTTTTTTTTATGTCTCTTAAAGTAAAAGATTACAAGTAAAAGACTACAAGTCAATGATTTTTGTGCTCAAAGATTCACCCAATACTTGATTATTTTTGAGCACTTACACAACCATATTTATAGTTTACAAGACACAACCAACACCGTATTGTTAAGGCAAATGTTACACACATACACCACTATTACATGGTATTACCATTTCCTAGAGAGCAACTTAAGAAGCCCATGTGTCATTCCACTTCCCTTGATTCAAGGACTGGCCATGTATCTCATGGAAACTTGTTCTTCTCATGACACATCATGAAGACCAAGTTTTCCTTGTAACATAACCAACAAGTGCAACCCATCTTGGGTCTTTCAAGTTCACCTTTGACCATCCTAACTTCCCAACTCACAGCCCACTTCTATCACCACTTGCATTGTCCTCTTTTGCCACCCCTTAAACAATCCAACAACTGCCTATTCACTATCTGCACCTATCCTGCTTCATCTTGTGTTACAGCATCCGGGTGTATGCCAGTATTGTCAATTGTCGACACTCTGTTCTCAGAACACTAAAGTGTCTTCAGAGGTTACACGTTATCTACCGCACTTTCACTACATGCCTTTGTCTCAATTTTTTTGAGAGTGTTGCATCTGTGCACTTTTCCCACAACCGACCAACTTGGTGTTATACAATAATCCAAGTTGTTGCGCGTCTCATTAATTAAGGGTTTTACAAACCATCTCCAATAGAAGAGTCCAATGTCCTTGTTGGAAATGTGTCAAGTATGCATTATTTATTTTTTTATCTTTTTGAATTGACACAAAGTTACATCTTGCTACTAATTAGCACCTGTTCTACTGCCCCCTTCGTATAGAGCCAAGTACTTCAGTCTTCGATTCTTCTTGCCATGTGCTATTATCTACTGTTTAAGGCTTCTCTCCACTTCCTTATCAATTTGGTTTATGAATGACAGGAGGTGCTCTTTTGGTTTATTGGCACCCCCATCAACCAAGCCTTCATGAAAGGGTTTAAGGATGTTTACGTGGAGAGTGGGGTGAACAATGAAAGCACCTTAAGAATTGTGAACATGAGAAAGGTGCAGATTCGAAAGTGACTCTAAGTTAATAGATAGAGATGTTGGATAGTGTTGCAGCAGTATATTTCTCTTCTTCATGAGAGATAATGAGTTGAATTGAGATATATTACTCATTTTTTAATAAAGATTTATATTCCAATTTTAGCAGGTTCTATATTATAATTTTTATTAGTAATTTTTTTTTTTAAGAATTCTATTTTAGAGATTGGTTAGAATTAAAATTATGATTTATTTATCCTCAAGATGACCATAAAGATTGTTTTGTAGCTTCACAATTACAATCATTAGACTACCAGAATTATAAACAAGATAATTAATTAATTAATTAATTTTTAACAAATCTAATTTAAACTTTGGAATTCACCATGATACTTGTTTTTATACAAATATTTAAGTGCTATCACGAACAACTTCAGCTTAGTTACTACCATTTTGGAAACACAAATTATCATTAAATCCAATAGCCAAAATCGTAGGCAAATTGATTCACAATTGAAGACAAAATAAACCAATATTACAAATGATTCATATTCAATATTAAAATCCCAAATTCCATGAATTTCTTATAGAGAAAACTCTCCGTGTTACAACTCAAAACTTGATAATTGACTAGCACCTATCAAGTTGAGTGAAAGTAAAATTGCAGAACCCGACATTCTTCAAGTAAAATTCACTTTTCACCTACAAAAACCTAAATCATAATCATATATAATCACTTGTTTGTCTCAGTGATTCAATAAAAACAATATATTATATTAGTATAAAATTTTACTAATAGAAGTTACTTGATTTTTTCAGTAACTTACTAGAATAGAATGTAACAACAATGTTAATATTGGGTTAAAATATTTTCTTTCTTCATTATTTTCAATCACATAATTTCACATCGAAAACTAATAATTAAAGTAAGAGTACTTGATATATCAATTAAAACTAATCATTTTGAGCAAAAAACATTTATTGAATATTTTACGAAGTAAAAATAACTTATTAAAATGTTTATAAAAAACTAAAACAAAACAAAAAAATTTGTTAACTCACCTTAATCTAAAGCAAATATAACTTATCTTTATTAATTGACTACAATATAGGCCATAATAAGATCAAGAAATGAACAAACTTATTAACTTAATATGTCCTTACCTCTTTCTTAAACAAATTCTAAACATAAATCTTATTAAAACTCAACATATTTAATTGAACTTTCATCTAACATTAGGGATATACATATATAGTAATTCTTAAAAAATTCTAATACTATTTTAAATTATTATTTATATTAACATGTAAGCTGAAATATTTCAAAATTTTCATAATTTCTTTAATCCATATAGATTTAGAGATTTAACTCCAACATTTTCAGTTATTCTAATTTTTCTAGAATTTGAAATAGTAATTATTACAATAATTGAGGGTCAAAATAAACCCCAAAATTCATTAACTTTATGTCAAATGAAATATCATCATGTCTATCACGTGTTTTTAAAATATTTTAATTTTATACAACGAAATTTCTTAAATTATGAATTTTTCAAGAATAACCAAAAAAAAAAAATTAATTATGAACTACTTAAAGAATTTTAAATTTCTAAAACCTTAATAATTAATAGCTCCATATTGTCTACTAACCATCTTTAACATTTCAGAATTTCACACCAAACTATCATGAATTAATTATATTTTATCCTCCTCTCAACAAATGATTCGAATTGTATTAATATTTCTGACAACTCAAAGAACCATAAAAATTTATAAAGTTTTACATACACACTTTACTCATATATCTCGGCAAATAATTCGAAATTCCATATTGTTAATTTTGCGTTGCAACTAAGCCCCTCCATGTGCATGTTGAATTATATAATTTTTAATGTTAAATATAAAATTAAGTTTCATTATTAATTAAGTTTTCAATAACATTAACAAGGACATATCTAAAACATGTATATGTGTAGTTGTTGTAATCAAGATAAACACTTCGAGGCATTTGTTTTAGACGGAAGTTTCCAAAATAAAATTGTTTTTATAATTGTCTAGTGATGTCGTGGTTAACAAATTAATTAGGCAACAAATAACCAAAATATATTAACAATCATAATTAAAAAAAAAGTAACCTTTGACCTTGAAGAAAAAAAAAATAGTCATTTTAATAGCTATTGAAGGGGGGGCCATTTTATCTTCCATATAGGTTTAAATTTGTCTTCTTATTCTTTTTTTTTTAATTAATTTTAACCCATTTTAAACACCTTAGGTACTAGTATATTTAGTTCTTAATATTCAAGGTGTGACATAAGATATATCCTCGTTATAATCATCAAACCTTCTCAATAAATAGCTACAGATTCATGAGTTCTCGGCTTTAATTAAATTTGAGAAAAAAAAAATAAGTAATTAGTTAACTTTGATAATATTTATATCAAAATTTGAAGATGAAAAATAGAAAAAATGGGGACGGAGTAAAAAATAAAAATTAAGAGGGTCAAAATATTAAAAGAAAAAAAATATAAAAATAAAAATCTTTTTCGTAATAAAATTAGAGTAATACATTGAAATAAAATAAGTAAATATTTTTTATTTTAAATTTTATTTTAAACTATATTTTAAATAATGTGTCATTTATGTATATGAAATAATTTAAAATTATTTAATATCTATTTTATTTATTATTATGATTACATAAATATATTTTTGACATAAATAACTAAACAAAAACTTCGTTGGACATTGACACAGAATTCTGTTGTATTGACGACAAGTTCTCTAAAACTAGTATATATACACATAACAACAAAAATGAACGAAAACAATAGCCCATAGGTATGGGCCCAGGGCTACTGAACTATTGAGCTAGTGTTTTGCACAATCCCAATTTACGAAACAATCCTTCATATTGCACTTATGAGGTCGGTTTCGTCGACTACTGAACGACGTCGTATTTGCTGATCCACTTCCATATATATATATATATATATATAAAATATAATAGAATTACCGACTGTCTTAACGCCTTCGTATTGTACCCAATTTCTTGCTGATTACTCCAAAGCATCTGAAACAAATGGCAGCCGCTACAGTGTTTTGGGACCCCAAGTCTTCACCGGAACCACCGCCGTTTCGATCCGATCTCGTGGAGCAATGGAACGACGAAGACGACCTTTACAGCCGACTCAAGTCCCTGCAACGCCAACTTGAGTTCATCGATATCCAAGAAGAGTACGTCAAAGACGAGCAAAAGAATTTGAAGCGTGAACTCCTCCGTGCGCAGGAGGAGGTGAAGCGGATCCAGTCGGTGCCGCTCGTAATCGGACAGTTTATGGAGATGGTTGACCAGAATAACGGCATCGTCGGTTCTACCACCGGTTCCAACTACTATGTTCGGATTCTCAGCACGATTAATCGGGAGTTGTTGAAACCCTCCGCTTCCGTTGCCCTTCACCGTCATTCTAACGCCCTGGTGGACGTTCTTCCGCCTGAAGCCGATTCTAGTATTTCTCTGCTCAGCCAGTCCGAGAAACCTGACGTTACCTATAATGTTAGTTTCACATTTCGTCTCCGTAGAATTACAACACAAGTATATTTATTATTATCTTCTATAACTATAATTTATCTGTTTGTTTACTGGGGTTCTAGGCTAATTGTGCAAGTTTAGTTAGTTTTGGAATAACTGAAGAAAAATTAGGGCATTAGTATTTTGGAAAGAAAATGTTTGAAGTAATTGTTGCTTTTGCAATTAGGGTTTAGGGTAATTGTTCTTCTCTGTTGCTTTTGTGCATGTAATTGTTCACATATGGACCAAATTTTATTTTCAAGTGTTGTTGCGTACAATTTTTTGTGTCTAAATTATAATTGCTTAATTTGTGTTGCAAGTATTTAGTAAGTTTGCTAAATTTTTAAATATTTGAAGGAAAAATTTAGGCAATAGTAATTGGCAAAGAAGAAATTAGAATTGTGGTGCTAACTTGTGTTTGTACCAAATTTTGTTGTGCTAGGATATTGGAGGATGCGATATCCAAAAGCAGGAAATCCGAGAGGCTGTGGAGTTACCACTGACTCACCATGAACTGTATAAGCAAATTGGTATAGATCCTCCTCGTGGTGTTTTACTTTATGGTCCCCCTGGAACTGGGAAAACAATGCTTGCCAAAGCTGTTGCGAATCATACAACCGCAGCATTCATTAGAGTTGTTGGCTCTGAATTTGTCCAGAAGTATTTGGGGGAGGTATGAATTGAAAGATGCCTAAGTATCCTACTTTTCACCATATAGGATGATATTTTTGCAATACATATGTATTCATTAGATAGCATTTTCTAATTTCTGTGCCATATGTTTGCTGGGTAATTGCAGAACTGGTGTTGCATCTTCCTTTGAGGAACTGTATTGGGAATGGCTGTCTTTGTGTATATAGTATATATTTATTATGATGGTTAAGCTGTGCTCTGGCTTATTTATATCTGATAGATGACTAGAGTTTTATACCACAAAGCTTTTGTTGTAGTCTTCTCATTGACAATTTAAAACCAAAAAAAAAAAAAAAATGATCCACTAGCTGCCAGTTTACTGTTCTCCGTATGGAGTGAACTTATCCTTTCTTCTGGCTTTTATTAGTCATCTGGTACTGTTATTTGTGGTGTTTGCTCTGCAAATATACAATTTATAAATGCAATTCACTTCCCTTTACAACATTCTTAATTATAACACCCTTGTGCAGTTACTGTTGGCTATACCCATTTTACAATAGCCATACTTATTTTGGTTTATGGTGATGCCATAACCATATCAGAGTTCAACCTGTTTCATTTTTCTTTCAACTGCAGACCTTTGTGCCATACTAAAATTTATCAACAAAAGCTAGCTTATTTATCTTTAATAGGTGAGCCCTACTCAACGAACTTATGGTAGTTACTTTTTGTTGTTAATTTCTAGGTGTAGGAGATGTTTAAAACTGTGCCTTTCACATAATATAGTTGTTTGTTCTGTTTCGTGTGAGGACTGAACTCTCATGTCATTTGTGGTTTTTGCGGCTGTTGGGGCTACAGTTGAGAGGAAGGCTGGGATGCCGTGGGTAATGCCCCTTTATGTGTATGACTTGATTATGGGCCTGTAAAGTATGTGGAGGAAGCATTGCCTTACTTTGAAAGCCTCATTTTAATTGATTCTTCAATTATCTTTTGCTGTCTGCCTGGTTTTCTTAAAATTTTCTGATGTCTTTATTTGATAGAATTTCTTAGGAGCTGGTCATGAGTAATTGGAATATTACTATTGTCCAGAACTCTTATTGTAATTAGAGGAATGTCTATTATGGTTTTTTTTTTCTATTAGGTTTACAATGATTGAAAAAACTATAATAGCCTTGATGTAGCACATTGAAGTGTCAGCAAGCAAATCCAATGACATCTTTGTGGATTAGTTTGTATTTGTATATGTTTAGTCTTTTCAGTTATCTCAGTTCTCTCCCTCCGGCCTTGTATTTGGCAATTTGGGTTTTTGATTGTGGGACTGTTTCTATAAGGATTTGTTGATAAATGAATTAATTTTTTTTTTATTAATTTGTGAAATCCTAGTTTGTAATATTGTAATATGGAACTTGCTCTTGATTGTTTTTATCATATTTGGTTTTGCACTGACTGCCTGATACTATTTGGTTTTAGGGTCCTCGGATGGTTCGTGATGTCTTTCGTCTTGCAAAAGAGAATGCCCCAGCCATCATCTTTATTGATGAGGTAGATGCTATTGCTACTGCTAGGTTTGATGCTCAAACTGGAGCAGATAGAGAAGTTCAGCGAATTCTTATGGAACTTCTTAATCAGGTATAACAGAATAACACTATGGTATTCAATGAGCTACTGTTTTTGATACTATTGGAGCATTGGATGTGCAAAATAACAATTTTTAATTATAGAGAAGTTTTAAGGAAATGATTTGCCACTAATATATATATTACTTGATTCTCTTTTTAACTTTAGTTTTCTGATTAATTGCTATTCAGATGGATGGGTTTGATCAGACTGTAAATGTTAAGGTCATTATGGCAACAAATAGAGCAGACACATTGGACCCAGCCCTTTTGCGTCCTGGAAGGCTTGACCGGAAAATCGAATTCCCTTTACCTGATAGACGTCAAAAGAGGCTTGTTTTTCAGGTCAGTTGTGTGAATATTTCCATTTACGATGGTCTTATTTGTCATAAATGTATATATATAGATAGATAGACAGATATTTCACTTGTTTTTTGTCACATTGATTGATTGCAAGTGTAATAAATTATATGCTGGTCTGTTTTTGCCCAGGTTTGCACTGCAAAGATGAACTTAAGTGACGAGGTGGACTTGGAGGATTATGTTTCTCGACCAGACAAAATTAGTGCTGCTGAGGTCAGTTGATTTTATCTTTGTTTATATCAGCCAGCTTGTCAAACAGAAAAATACTTTTTTAAAATTTTGAGAGAAATTGAATATTAAAGGAGCACATAGAAGAGAAGCACTTGATCATAAAGGTCCAAGGAATAATGAGAATAAAGAGTAGATACTGAAAGCCAGCAAAGCAACATTTTCAAAGGAACTCTTTTCAGCTACTCAAGAGGATATCTATAACCATTTGAACACCTTATTTTATTCTTTATTCAGATACACATGTCAAGTTTGCAGAACTGTTCACATGACACTTTGCTAGAGTGTATAGCATTACAGAGATTACCACTGTAAAGTGTTGGAAGACACAATGTTAAAATAGAAAAGGTTTTACAGCAGATTGCGGTGTGGCCAAATGTTTAGATAATACGAAGCCACCGGATTACATTCAGATGATTGATCTACTATTGTATTTTAATTTGGCTGATCAATTAAATTTGTTGCACTTGTAATGGTCAAATACATGTGTAATGGGTGGGTGGGGACAGGTTAAATATATAGGTTTTTAGGCTAATTTATGTTTTCAAGATATGTCATTCCGTGGAAAGGATTTTTGACTAGTTTTATTGCTGCCATTTTGCTGCAGATTGCAGCTATCTGTCAAGAAGCAGGAATGCATGCGGTGCGGAAGAACAGGTATGTCATACTACCCAAGGACTTCGAGAAAGGCTATCGAACCAACGTAAAGAAGCCTGACACTGACTTTGAATTTTACAAATGAAGAGAGCTGGAAGAGCTTATTGTCATGCTTTTGCTAATGTTTGTTAAATTGTTGGTCATTGTATGTTGCTATCGGTCATATGTCGTTGCAACTTGATGATAAGGCTTATTAATAATAGTCTTTGTCTTGCTGTTTTTCCTATTTATTGTAGAGAATGCGATGCTATACTTAAAATGCAGATTAACGGTGTGGTTTATCTTTATCTGGAGCCATTTGATACAGCTTTGAATTAATATTAATATATATATATATATATATACACACACATGGCAATGGCTTTGTATGTTGCTGAACTGATTCCGCCATGACCTCTTCTTGCGAATTTCGGGCAATTGATTCATACGCAGAAAATTCTTCTGATTGGGGCATTGACTTTTAGTTTGAAGAGACCCGAAGTTCGTGTTGGGTCGGGTTAGCAAGCACCCGAAGTTTAAGTTGTTTAAAATCCAATTAAACCACCCGATAAAAATTGCCACATTTAGTAAGTAATAAACTCTCAGTAGGAAGATCTTACTGCATTTGAATGAACCTGAGGCCTCAGTTTTAAAAGGAAACCATAAACAAAGCTCATGAAAATAACAAAAATAAATAATTATAGCACTTCATATTTAAATACACAAATAATTATATCTTGTGAGTTATTATTATTTTTATTTATATAAAATTACTTACAGTTATATTAAAGTGATGAAGATTGTGGAAGAGTGTTAAGAAAATGACTGTCATTTTCCTAACTCTTAGTTTAAGCTTCGTTAATACAGGAAACAAGTACGAGCGGGTAATATGGCGAATGTAATTATTAAGATACGAGGGTGGATTTATTTTTAAGAATAAAAAAAATGTGAGAAATTTTTTTTTATTCTATTGTACTATAAAATTATTAAT
>CP135551.1:4641610-4698115 GCA_032402905.1 Khaya senegalensis | reverse complement strand
ATTAATTTTTTATTTTTAGAAAATATAATACATTTTTAAATATTATAAGATTTTTCAAAGATGATATAGACATACAAACAATAAGGCATTAAATGTTTTGGGTCTAAATTTATTTTCTAACTATATCAAACAAATTTATTTTCATATCTTCAAATTATGCCAAACAAAAATCGATAATAAACTATATTTATTCACAATTTCATAACAATTTAAAGTCAAAAAACTTTGACCCCAAAATTTTAGTATAATATAATGGACATAATTTAAAATCAGTATGAAAAATTTCATAATTTTACAAGATGATTTGATTAACTAAATAATTTTGTTATTCAACTGGTTTATGAAAAACAAATAGTTTTTAGCATTGGGATGTCAAATTTAAAAAATCATTAAAAATTTAAAATTTTATATTTTTTAATGAAATAAAAATTGTAATAATCTTATAGTTGTCTAGTGTATTCACATAAATTAATTTTATCAAATTCATAACATATAAATTAACAAAATTTAGATTGATCTACTATTAAATATTATCTATGCAAAAATTTTATTTTTTTCTATTATTTCTCAAATAATTATTAAAAATAATTACTTTTATTAATGAATTTATCAAATTAGCTATGTTACTAATTATTTAATCAAAAAAGTTAAATAATATATATTGTATGAAAATACTCTCTAATAGCCAAAATCAACTAAAGAAATTCCCACTTCCATGCACAAATTACCTAAATTATTGTAACTATGTTTTTGGCTAGATCTAAAATATCAATTTAATATCAACCTTTCAGCAAACATATATAAAAAACATATGAAGAATGACAAAATGATAAAATGAGGAAAGAGGGGAACACTTTATTCTTAATTAGTTAGGAGAATTTTTTTTTTTTTCAAATTTATCCTATTTGACTTCTTTAATAAACAAATTAGTAACATGATTAATTCGGTAAATAAATTAATAAAATTAATTATTTTAAAATTTTTTCTTATTTTTCCACAATAATAATTACTAATTCATAATTATAAAAAAAATTAAACTCTAGGCATGGTTATGTGATTATAGGATTCTAATTACTATATTTTATAAAACATATATAACAAAATTGCTTGCTAAACTCATAACAATTATCAATATTAAAAACAAAATATAAAATAAAAAGAAAACTTACAATTGTTTTTTTTTTTTGGTTTTTTCCTTCTCCCCCTAATGATATAATCTCTAAACAAGCTTCACTTATTTAATTTATACTCAAGATAAAAGAATGACGAGAGAAAAATATACTATGTAAAAATTATTACAATTATATTTTTACTAATTTTTTTTCTCATGCTTATATTTTAATTACACTCATGTCTCAATAGATTCACATTCAAATATCTTAAATTATACTTGATTAGTCTCAAATTTTAATAGATTGCATCCAATCAAATCCAAATCTCTTCAATTACACTCAAATACACTCAATTACACCCAGATCATTCTAATTACGCTCAAATCTCAATGTTTTTCTATTCCATGATTCTTTAATTACACTTAAATCTCTCCCTTTTTTTGACTTTACCCTTTCTTTTTCATTCTAGAGATTCATATTTGATATATTTTCTGTATTCTATAGAGTTATACTTGGATATTTTCTCTCTCAATAGATTTTTTAGAAACTATCTATTACCAACCTATATATATTTATATATATTGAGTAATATATATATATATATATTGAGTGATAGCTTTGTTTCTTTTAATAGATATTATATATATATATATATTTTACTTGTACAAGTCAAATTCTACAGTAAATAACTAAATCCCACAAGAATACTACTTAAACATTAAAATAGGAATTTACCTCAGATAAAAAAACTACTAATAAAAGAATAAATTGTGAAATCTCTTAGATATTTGGAATATAAAAAGTGTTGAAAGAGTCAAAGTTTACTTTGCATCTGTTATTGTGTTTTGTTCTAGGCTAATGGTTTTTTAGTTGTAGTGCAGTACGTGTCTTGTAGTGGTCTAGCTTTTAGGAGCAAGTTTACATATTGTTAACTAGTGGTCATATTTTCTTGTTTCTTTCCGTTGTAGTAGTGCCTATTTATAGGCTATTGTTTAATGAAATTAAGTGCGGCAGATTAGCTTTCTTCTTCTTCCAAGCTTATGACTTTCTACTCTATGCTGAAAATTACTTTTGTGTGAAACAGTAGTATTATATTAGAGCCTTCGTGAAAAAGAAGAGTTGGTGAGAGTGACAAGCAAGGAAGCTGTGATTTGCAAAAGAAGTAATTTTTTTTTTCCTTGATAGCAGCAGCAGCAATCATCTATGGTCTCTGACCAATTTGTGTAGCCCGCAATTCCCTATTTTAGTGGTCATTATGATCATTAGAGTATGCTGATAGAGAACTTCTTGAAATCCAAAGAGTACTAGCAAGTTACTTATGAAGAAATACTAGAACATGCACCTGGCACAGTACTGATAGATGCCCTGAAGATAGAAATTGAATGTCAACCTTTAAAATATATGAAGGCTAAAAACTATCTGTTCCAAGCTATTGATCGATCAATACTGGACACTATTCTCTACAAAGAAACCTCAAAGCAGATTTGAGACTCAGTGAAAAAGAAGTATCAAGGCTCTCCAAGGGCTAAGAGGTAGTAGCTACAAGCTCTTGCGATCATATTTCGAAACTTCCCGAATGAAGTCTGGAGATTCAATTTCAGATTATTTTTCCCTCGTGATGACCATCGTAAACAAAATGTAAATTCATAGTGACAAGACAGAAGATGTTGCCATTATAGAGAAAATCCTCAGATCAATGACACCAATATTCAACTTTGTGGTGTGTTTTATAGAAGAATCCAAAGACAGTGATGAGCTTTCTCTTAATGAACTACAAAGCTCCTTGCTGGTTCATGAATAGAAGTTTAACAAACAGGACAAAGATGAACAAGCATTGAAGGTGTTAATAGATGATCGCAATTCAACCTCAAACAAAGCAAATTGTTGAAGAGGAAGAGGACACAGAGATAACAAAAATCAGCAGCAGCAACATGGTAATCATGAGTTTTAAGGAAGAGGACGAGGCAGAGGTGGATTTTGTTCAAGCAATCACAAACCAACACCAGCAGAAAAAACAAATATTGAATATTACAAATGTCACAAGGATGGACATTATCAATTTGAATGTCGAGCTAATTCAAATATTGAATGTTACAAATGCCATAAGTATAGACACTATCAATCTAAATGTCGAGCTAACCTATCTAACAACGGCAGAGAAAAATTAAATTCTGCAGAAAAAGAGGAGGAAATTTCCCTGTTAATGGTGTGCCATGTAAGAGAAGATACCAACAAAAAGTTATGGTACCTGGACACTGGCTGCTGCAATCGTATGTGTGGGGAAAAGACAATTTTCTCCACATTAGATGAATCCTTCAGAGATGGCGTGTAGTTTGGAGACAATTCAAAAGTTTCAGTGATGGGAAAACGATAGGTAATCATCCAAACCAAGGGAAATTCCACTCAAACTATTTCTAACGTCCTATTTGTTCCAGAATTAAAGACAAATCTACTAAGTATCGGGCAACTACAAGAGAAGGGCTATGAGATCTCTATTAGAGATGGAGTTTATAGAATTCAAGATGCTAAATTGGGGCTGATTGCTCAAGTCAACACGACAGTAAATCGCATGTTCCCACTCTATCTCCACAATGTCACTCAATCATGCTTCTCAGTAAATCTGAGAGACGAAGCTTGGCTATGGCATTTTCGTTATGGTCATCTTTACTTTGGAGGCTTAAGAACGCTTCAATAGAAAGATATGCTGACTGATCTTCCATGATTTGCATGTCCCTCAAAAGTGTGTGAAGAATGTGTCATTAGCTAACAACACCGAGATTCATTTCCAAAAGGAAAGAAGAGAAGAGCGAGAAAGCTATTAGAGATTGTACACTGGCATTTGCGGGCCAATCAATCCTACTTCTAATAGAGGTAAACGATATCTGATCAACTTTATCAATGATCTAAGTAGAAAAACTTGGGTGCACTTCTTACAGGAGAAATCTGAAACATTTATGACCTTCAAGAGCTATAAGGTTACGGTTGAAAGAGAAGCAAGAAACCTAATACAGATGTTACGCATGGATCGCAAAAGTGAAGATAATTCACACGAGGTGAAAGACATGGCTTCAAACGACAACTGACAGCAGGTTATACGCCACAACAAAATCACGCCTGTGAGAGAAAAAATCGCACGATCATGAACATGGTGAGAAGTCTATTGGTGGGAAGTCGAGGTCCTAAGAATTTTTAGCTAGAAGCTGTAAATTGGAGCATCCACATTCTAAACAGAAGCCCTACTATAGCAGTTATAGCAGAACACCAGAAAAGGTATGGAGTGGAAGAAGACCAAATGTCGGGCATTTCAAAATTTTCGAATGCCTAGCCTATGCCCACGTGTCAGATGAGAAGAGAAAAAAGCTAAACGACAAAGCAGAAAAGTGCATCTTTCTTGAAGTAAGCAGTCACTCTAAAGCTTATAAGCTGTATAATCCAAGCACAGAAAAGATCATAATCAGTTGAGATGTTACTTTGATGAAGAAAGATATTGGGAGTGGGATGAAGATGGAGCTCAACAATAAATTACTGTGAATTTTGATGGAGAAGAAGAAAAATAATTTATGACAAACTCATAGCAACCAATAGTTGAACAAGATGAACCAGCAGCAGTAGCTCAAAACCCACGTGTAGCATTAACAGAACCTAGATCACAAAGGCTCAGAAAGAGACCTGCATGGATGACCGATTATGAGGTAACAGGCTCTGATCATTTTGAGAATCCACTTGCACACTTTGCTTTTTTCTTCGATTGTGATCCTATGACCTTTAATGATGCTGCCAAACAATCGAAATGGTAGAAGGCAATAAACGAAGAGATTGTAGCCATAGAAAAGAATAACACTTGGAAGCCGATTGAACTTCCAGATGGAGAGTAAACCATTGGTGTCAAATGGGTGTACAAGACAAAGTTAAAAGAAAATGGAGAAGTTAACAAATAAAAAGCAAGATTGGTGGCTAAAGGCTACAAGCAAGAGTTTGGGATTGACTACAAGGAAGTGTTTGATCCTGTTGTATGACTTGATACAACCAGATTGGTGATTGCATTGGCGGCTAAGAACTCATGGCCTATCTTTCAGTTAGATGTGAAATGGGCTTTCTTGCATAGAGACTTGAAAAAACAGGAATTTATTGAACAACCGTCTAGTTATGTTAAGATTGGTGACGGGCATAAGATCTATAAATTAAAAAAGGGCACTGTATGTTCTAAAACAAGCTCCAAAAACTTGATATAGTTATATAGATACTTATTTTTTTAAAGAAAGATTTAAAAAATGTCTTTATGATATACTCCTTTGGTTAAGATTGGTGATGGAGGAAAGCTAATCATTGTGTGCTTGTACGTGGATGATCTTATTTACACTGGAAATGATAATGCCATGTTTGATAAATTTAAAAAGTTGATGACCGTCGAATTTGATATGTTTGATCTTGGAATGATACACTATTTTCTTGGTATTGAAGTGATACAATCTGTTGTTGGAATTTTTATTTCTCAAAAGAAATACATGAAAGAAATTTTAGATAGGTTTCAAACTAAGAATTGTAATCTAGTTAGCATACCAACTGAAGTGGATTTGAATCTCATCAAAGATCTTGAAGGGCGGAGGGTTGATAACACCCTTTACAAGCAAATTGTGGGAAGCTTGATGTATTTGACAACCACAAGGCCTGATATAATGCAAGCAGTAGGACTTATTAGTAGGTATATGGAACACCCAACAGAATTGCATCTTTTTACTGCCAAGAGAATTTTTCAATACTTGCAGGTCTCAAATGATTATGGTATGCTCTATAGAAAGGGAAAAAAAGGTTAAATTTATTTGGCTTTACAGAGCGACTATGCTGGAGATAAAGATGACAGGAAGAGCACATCTGGCTATGTTTTTATGATGGGGAGGGCAGCTATTTCATGGTCTTCAAAGAAGCAAGCAATTGTCACTCTATCAAAAACTGAAGCAGAAGTAGTAGCTGCAACAGCATGTACTTGTCAAGCAATTTGGCTAAGAAATATTCTTGAAGAATTGAATTTTAAGCAAGAACAAGCTACGGTAATTTATTGCAACAACAGCTCAATGATCAAGCTATCTAAAAATCCTATTTTACATGGAAGGAGCAACTACATAGATGTAAGATTCACATTTTAAGAGATCTTACAAAGGAAGAGGTCATTGATCTGGTCTACTGCAGAAGTGAATTATCAACTGGCTGATATTTTTATGAAACCTCTTAAGCTACCAGTTTTTCAGAAACAAAAGAGGCTACTTAGCGTTTGTTCGTTGAATGATTAAACTGATTGTTTGAAAAACATCACTTTAAGGGAGGGTTTGTTGAAAGAGTTGAAGTTTACTTTACATGGGTTGTTGTGTTTTGTTCTAGTCTAATGGTCTTTTAGTTGTAGAGCAGTACATGTTTTACAGTGGCCCAGTATTTAGGAGCAAGTTTACATGTTTTTAACTGTGGTCCTATTTTCTTGTTTCTTTCCTCTGTACTAGTGCCTATTTATAGGCTATTGTTTAATGAAATTAAGTGTGGCAGAATAGCTTTCTTCTTCTTCCAAGCTTCTGACCTTCTACTCTATGTTGAAAATTATATATGCATGCTAACAATATATGTGCAATACAATTACAATTTTATGCATATATATATATATAGAGAGAGAGAGAGAGAGAAATATAAAGTTAAAGAATACATGTTTGGATAAAACATAAGAGAAATGTTAGATATATAATAATATAAATGAGGTTATCAAGTATTCTTAGGGGACTCTAATAAAGATTCGATAAATCGCAAAAGAATGAATGAATGAATGTGTGGGAACTACCTCTTCTTTTTGTCGATTTTTTGAAATCTGTTTATGTACAAAATATTCTCATCTTTAGTTTCTATCCTCACGTGTAAGTTGTGACCCACACCCATTCTTCTTCTTCTTCTTCTTCTTCTTCTTTTTTGTGGAAAAGAAATAAATTTATCGTAGAAAATTTAATTATAATTTAATTTCAAACTTTTACATATTATTCAAACAATTATTTACCATAATATTATAATTATATTTATGAAAAAAAGTGATTTTTTCAAAAAATATTATTGTACAATTTTTTTTTTTTTTACTAATAATAAAACTCACCTTCCTTTATTTCAAGTGTAAAATATGAAAAGTTTTCTAATCAATTAATTTGGAAGTAAAAATTGTTGTGTTTTAGATACTAATTTTTAACTTATACAACAACACATAAATTTATTTCTAAATTACATAATAGTTTATACATTTGTTTTGAGTGTAAAGTATAAATTTTTATACTATTATATAAATTTATTTTTAAACGATACTTAAATTTAAGTAAAAATTATTAATTTTAAATGTAAAATTTTTTAATTGTACCAAATATGATAGTATTAAAATTTTTGCTAGTTTTTTTTATTAAGATGTTAATTTTAAAATTAAAAATAAAAATAAATAAATAAATAAAAGAGTGAAGAAGAAAGAAAAGACTGTTGGGCAATGATGAATAATTACACATTTTGCGGCAAGAAAAGGATAAAGGGTCCTCCACTATCAAATATGGATGGATGGCCGAGTTAATTCAAACCCTCTTCATTTTTCTTACAAACGTTTGGGCCCTACCATGTGCCTTTTAGCTGTCTTTACCTTTTCCATTTTTTATTATTTATTTTTTATTATTTTTTTTATAAAAAGATGAATTTCTGTATAAGCATAATACACCGCGATGAGCAATAATAAATTAAATTAATCCGCTACCTCTCTTCTCTTACTTGTCCTTTTTGATTTCTTGTTTATTATATATAATACACAATGATTAATAGTATTAATAAAATTATGGTATTACAATTTTAATTCACAATACACTATAATTTTTAAATTTTAAGAATATTATTTTTACATATTCATTTATGTATTACACTTGTTATATTATTGTATCATTATCATATATCTTATATTTACACTTAACACATACACACACACACAGTAGGTGTCGATATCTAATTTTATCATATTATTTATATAAATAAAATTTATTTTTTTATTATTATTAAAATTTTAAATATAAATACAAATGTGAATGAAAATTTCTTATTAATGTTGAGTGATTAGGATTATATTAGAATTGAAACATGATGGTAAACAAAGGTTACAGCATCAACATCTCAATATTCATGGAATTTACTTAATTAATTCATACATTAGAAATAAAAAAAATAATAATTTATTCTTAAAATTTTGATATATTAATCCATCTTTTCTTATTTTTTTTATAAGTTTGTTAATTTAAGTAGTTTTTTTTCTTTTTTGTATAATAATAATAATTATATCCTCTAAATAATAATAATTTCAAAATTAAATTAATAAATTGAACTACTAAAGAGAATTCATGTAAATATTATTAAATGTAATTTGACCAAATTTTAAAAATTTCCATGAAAACATTTGAACAGCAGCCAGCCAGCCAGCCAGCCAACTAACTTTATAAGTTACGACTAACTCTTATTAGTTCAATCATTTAATTTCATTTCATTTGAGTGAATGGATTTTGACATTTCATTTCTTGTTACGTATTGTATAATTAATGAATTATTACTTGATCAGATCATCATTAATTAATTATGTTTTGTGGAAGCATTTTAGATAGTATTTGTTTGTTGTACCAATATAATTTAGCTTTGTTTAATTCATATGACGATAGTTATTCGTATTAGTACAAGGATCCACTATGCATGGGTACAAGAAGAAGAAGAAGAAGAAGAAGAAGAAGAAGAAGAACACATACAATTCATTTCATTTTAAATAGGCGGAAGCAGTTAGACCAATTAATTAATTAATTAATTAATTAATACAAATAAAGGACGACAGCAGTTGAATCGAGTTTATTAATTAATTAAATAATTAATTGATTGATGTAGCTTTTCAAATATTAGTTGTTGGATTGTACATGTATGTATGTATGCATGCATGGACGCCAAATTCCCTCACTTAATAATAATAATAATAAATCCAAGTCAAGCCAAGCCATCACATGAAATAACTTTATAATATTATTTTAGAGTATGCATAGTCAAGTCAACCACCATTTTATGAACTAAAGTTGTTTATCTGTTCGTTAAGTAAATATTCGATGATTTATTTGTTTTGTTTTTCATTTATGAAGTCTTGACGACACAAGAAAAAACGAAAGAAAGAAAAAGGAGATGTTAATAATAATAATATCCCCACTGTAGTAGTAGTAGTAGTAGTAGTAGTAGTAGTAGTGTACGAGGGTGGTTTGGCTGGGATTCATTTGCCAACTACTACTTCTTCTTCCACAGGATGCAGGGACCACCACCCCACACTCAATGCTATTATCACAAACAAAGCAAAACTTCAATGAAATCTATTTAATTTGTTAGAGAGTAGAAAATATAAATGATATTTTATGATTTTTTATTTTAAAATTATTTAATTATTTTAACAATAACAATCTTTTAATAAAATATTTGATCAGCATGATGATGCATAATTGAGGTGAGGTTAAATTTGCAAAATCCCATGCATGCAAGCTATATATATATATATATATATATAAAGATAAGATACAATAAATAATATACAAACCAAAAAATGTCGTGGCATAATCGTAATAACATAAAGTATGGAGACTCATTTGGCATGTAGTGATGGCGGCCTTCCATTTCACCGTAGATAAATACGACTATATTATTATTATTATTATTTATCTAATTGACAAATACATTCATATTTTTCATTTTTCAATGGATAACAATGTATAAGTCCCTAACATTTTTATGAAATAATCAATAAAAATATATTTTATTTATAAATAAATAAATAAATAAATAAATATATTATAATTTTGTTTAATTAATTTATATATAATTTAGATATATATATATATATATATTTATAAAATTTGATAAAAATTTTTATTCAAAGCAGACAATGACGGACAACCAAAATTACATCCTTATTTATTATTGATTTAGCTGGAACTGAGTGACCTCTCCGTCAATGCAACATTTTTGAAATATAAAAAGCAGACAACGATGGACAATCCTCCCAGTCCCCGTGCTTGTGTGTTGTTCTTTGCGCTCTCACTCTCACTTTCTTTTCTCTCTTCATTTTCAGTCAAAGCATCTTGCCCGTTAAACCAAATTTCTTCTTCTTCTTCTTCTTCTTCTTCTTCTTCTTCTACTTTCTTTTTATTTATTTGTAATTATTTTTATCCAAAAAAAAAAAAAAGGAGGAAAAATTTATCTTCTCCAAAATCCAGCTCAAGCTCAAAACAACAGCTTCTCAAATGTCAGACAACACAGCCACGTGTTTCATATTTTCGTGAGTTGGAGCCTATTCAATTTACAACTACTTGTTCGGTTATCACCGAGTTGCAGCTTCTAATGTTGGATCTGCAACTCTTAGTTTTATATGCCAATGCTGTTGCTGTTTGCAGTTGCAGGGACAACAACGGCAACTTTTCGTCTCTGGTTTTAGCTCAATGTTTACTTCTGAGTTGAGCTATCCTCTCCTCTTTGGATGACAGTTCTTGTTCCGCCATGTTTCTAGGTTCATTTTCCACCATTATTATGCTTTACATTTTTCTTTCATTAGCAATAAATGATTATTGGATGCAGATCTGGGTGATTCTCTAGAATGTTTGTGGATTCTTTATATTTATACTTTTTCTTTTTCCAAATTCAGTCGTTGGGTTTCTTCTTTCTGGGAATGTTGGCATTTCTAATTTTATAATCTCACTTTCTTTTTCTTCCAGTTGAATGTGCTTAATTGTATTTGATGAGAGTTTAGTATGATTTTTAGATTGGGTTAGATTTTTGAATACTGGTTACACAGATGTGAAATTCGATTTCTTTCCATTTTTTATTTTTATTTTTTTATTTTCTTGCATATTGTAGCCTTGGTTTGTTGAGCTACTCAATCTATCAACAATTTGAATTTCATTTTTACAGGCACACTTAATTTCAGGCATATTTTAATCTGATGGGTCTTTGTTCCCTTGAGTCCTTTTTTCTTTTTCAATTATTTTGAACTTATTTTTGACTGCGTATTGTGTAAGTATAATTTGCAGTTGGTGCTCTTTGATGCAGAAAAAACGTGTGTTACATTCCTTGTCATGTTTTCTTCTTGTTTTCAAGAATTCTTCCCTTTTTGTAGCTTGTAGAGTTTATAAATTTAAAGATGAGTGTATTTCTAGCGGGGCCTTGAAATGTCATTGATAAAGTATTGTTCCTCTGCTTTGCTCCTCTAACTGCTTTTGGATAATGCCTACTTATGTAATTGTTTGCTGAAATTTTATTTTAATACTGGAAAATAACAAGAAAGAAAGAAAAT
This sequence comes from Khaya senegalensis, assembly GCA_032402905.1. NCBI lineage: Eukaryota > Viridiplantae > Streptophyta > Magnoliopsida > Sapindales > Meliaceae > Khaya > Khaya senegalensis. The sequence continues at coordinate 4,686,649 of CP135551.1, read as the reverse complement.
TTAATTGTTCTAACTTTGTAATAAAAAAGTTGATGAAATTTCTTATTGAATATGTTTCTTATTCCAAATGTTTCAATCTCTCAATTGTTTGAATAGTTAACCAATATAAAAATGACCCTATTAAAATTGTTTTGGGTGCTTCTCATAGATAAGGATTTCATATTTCACACTTTTATGTTAGCTTTTGTCTGTATGAACTGTCTTCGCTTTGAGTTCTCAAAATTGATGAGTCTATGATTAGATATTGTGTGCCGTTTAATGAAAATATTACCCCTTCATTGTAGCAGCAGTATGTAATACATCTATTTCTTCTGGGATATGTCTCCATGTCAGTGTGATTCTTAAGCAAAATTTCTCTCTTGCTGTTGCTTAAGGGAACATTTTATCTGTTGATCAACAATACTGTGTCTTCATTACCCATAGCTGAACTTTTGAATTCATAATTTATACTTCATAGATTGAAAGGGAATAGAAGGTTGTGTTCTCCTTTATTGAATATGATGCTCAATAATTTTGCATTTGATAAATAGAGAGGCTGAGATATCTTTCTATGGTTGCAGGACATGATTACTACTACTTTTATGTGCTTTATCTTCTCGTTTCTTGGTGCCATATTATCACTATTGTGTGAATATTTTGGAGTAGCTTTTAACAAAAATCATGCTTACGAGAAAGATGGGACCTATTTTTTTTTCTTCTGAAGATTACTTCTTATTGCTTATTTACTCTTCTATAAACTATAGTGGTAATTTGCTCCGTGTTTTTAACAGTCTAATATTTGTTTTCTTTCGACTGAACCAGAAATACAGCAAGACCACCAGAGGCTGCATTTCTGTTGCTGCAGTCACTTCCACATACCGTGTTTCAAACAATTCCTCATGAAGTTTCACTCCACTCCTGCTCTGATATTTGTTTTCCTCTTCATCATAGTCACATTGTTTCCTCTAGCTTTTGCTGATCTGAATTCAGATAGACAAGCTCTTCTTGACTTTGCAGCTGCTGTGCCCCATCTCCGGAAGCTCAATTGGAAGTCCACTACTCCCATCTGTCAGTCTTGGGTGGGCATCAATTGCACGCAGGATGGTACTCGTGTGTTTTCTCTCCGGCTTCCAGGAGTTGGACTTGTGGGACCTATCCCAAATAACACTCTTGGCAGACTGGATTCCCTTAGGGTTCTCAGCCTTCGATCTAATGTACTGACTGGTAGTCTTCCTTTGGAAATCACCTCCCTTCCTTCACTACATTACCTCTATCTCCAACATAATAACTTTTCTGGTGACATTCCGACCTCTTTTTCCCTCCAACTTACTGTTCTGGATCTCTCATTCAACTCCTTCACAGGAAACATCCCAAAAAGCATACAGAATTTGACACAACTCTCTGGATTGAACCTCCAGAACAACAACCTTTCAGGAGCCATACCCAATATTAACACCACAAAGCTCAGGCATTTGAATTTAAGCTATAACCATCTCAATGGTTCAATCCCATCATCACTTCACAAGTTCCCCAATTCCTCCTTTATAGGAAACCCTTTCTTATGTGGATCACCTCTACAAGCTTGCTCCTCTATTCCACCTTCTCCATCACCTACTGTCTCTCCACCTCCTTCTATTCCTCAAAAGCAAAGCTCCAAAAAGAAACTTTCACTGGGAGCTATCATTGCCATTGCAGTAGGAGGGTCTGTGGTGCTATTTCTTGTAGCTCTAATTATCATATGCTGCTTTTTGAAGAAAAAAGATAATGGAAGCAATGGTGCATCAAAAGGGAAGGCTTCAACTGGTGGCAGGAGTGAGAAGCCCAAAGAAGAGTTTGGAAGTGGGGTGCAAGAACCTGAGAAAAACAAGTTGGTTTTCTTTGAAGGTTGTTCTTATAATTTTGATCTTGAGGATTTATTAAGGGCTTCGGCTGAAGTACTGGGTAAGGGCAGTTATGGCACAGCATATAAAGCTGTGCTGGAGGAGTCGACAACGGTAGTGGTGAAAAGGTTGAAAGAAGTGGTAGTGGGAAAGAGAGACTTCGAACAGCAGATGGAGATTGTGGGACGGGTTGGCCAGCACCCAAATGTTGTGCCACTCCGTGCTTATTACTACTCAAAGGATGAAAAGCTCTTGGTTTATGACTATTTTGCAAGTGGCAGCTTATCAACACTCTTACATGGTACGCTTTCTCTGCCCTTATATTCTCTTTTCTTGTAATTCAAAAAAAAGTTTTAAAGCCTTTAACCTTTTAACCTTGATTTTGTGTTAGAAGGGTAAATTTTGAAAACTGATAAAGTCACCTTTCTCCATTGTGTGCAACACATTATCATTGGTATGGACAGACATATTGATTATTTCTTGGAAATGAGATATAAGGCCAGAATGCAATCACTTTGAAATCAAATGGGTTTGCCCTTGTATCTAGACCAAAGAATGCATACGTTTTGTACTCAAGTATTGCAGAAATGTAACAATATTGCTCACATGTGACATGCAGCTGCACATAAGCATCCTTTTTGAATGTTGTTTATCAGTGTGGGAAAACTAATGTGATAGGATTTCATGGTTAACTTGTGAAATAAGGTAGTGACATACCAAATCTTTGTATATGGGTGGGTACCATAGGATAGAATGAATGGGAATATTGGTTTGGTTTCTTGAAGTTTATGATATAAATCTGTGTTATTATTAGATTTGTGTAGTATAAAATTCAGTTATGTTGGTGAAGTGGAATGATATACAGTGCTACTTCAACCCTCTGGGCATTATGCAGTAATGTGATTTTGGCATAAATGACATATCAGTGATTAAAGAGTGTGCAACTGCTAAATATGAGTGCATGTTTGAGATAAAAACTTGATATTGGAGGAGATGACATCTAGTTTATATAGAGTGGGAAATCTAGGACCTATTGTGATACATATTGACTCTGTTACAGAAAATAAATTCTTGTATTGATTGTGATTAATAATAAGTATGTGGAGCATGTCTTTATTTAAGACGAAAGCATAAACCAAAACAATGTAGGAACACCAATACTGCTCCATTAAGAAATCCCATTCTAATAAGAGTAAATATAATTATAATAAGACAACTTGATGAGACTAAAGTTAGTATTCTTATTTTAATTCTAACGCTCTCACTCAAACTCAAGATGGTGTTGTAGAAGCAAGCTTGAAGCAAAGCTTGAGTTTGTAAACTTGGGAATCTGAATGTGGTTGAGAAGAAAATCAAGAGGTACTTCTTGAGGTTGTAAATGTGAGAGTGAAGAAGTCCTTTTTGAGATTGTAAAGTTGATGGCAAACAAAATCCAAGAGCCTTAGTCAAGCCTAAGAGTGAGCAAAATCTGAAGGCTTAAGAAAGACTAAGAGAAACAAATCAAGAGGCCTACAAGAGGTTCAGAGATACAAGAGGCCTAAAAGAGCTTTAGAAGCTTAGAAAAGCCTAACCAAGAAAGACCCAAAAGAGTAGAGGCTTAAAAAACCAAAACAAGAGAGGCCCAAAAAGCTGGAGCGGTTTAAAAGCCTAAAGCAAGCGACACTCAGAGCCTGGAATAAAACCAGTGAGGTTTAAGAAAACCTCGATGGAGAGATTTAAGAAAACCTGGATGGAGATAAAAAGGATTTAGAAAAATTAGAGATTAAGAAGGTTTAGAAATATTTCGAATAGAGATAAAAAAAGGTTTAGAAAAATAGAAAACACAAACCAAACAGACTCAAAGAGCCTAAGAAATAACAAAAAAGGCCATAAATCAAATTTAGTTGATAAAATTTGTGGCTTGAGGACAAAAAATCTTAAAAGACTTAGATTATGAAATTTTGAAAACTAAAAATTATAAAAATAATTATTTAAAACTGTTGAGCGGACTGAAATTTTACAGATGGGGTCTGAATGAAATTGAGCAGAAAACTACCGCAAATTGCAAGTGAAAGAAAAGATGCACCGCTGCCCTTTGTTTTGGTTTTGTGGGTGGGCAGTTTCTGAAGGAATCAATGACCGAATTTTGTGGTCTTTCACGGGCACAACAATGGAGCAAATCACAAATTCAAGAGACAAAAAGGCCAGACTAAGGCAGTGGTTGATGTAGAAAAAGAAAAAACACTGGACTATAGCTTTAGGCAGAAAAAGAAGAAACAATAGACTATGGCTTTAGCTTTGGGCAGTGCCTGTGCACCCACCCATGGTGCACACGCTGAAGGGAGAAATCAAAATAGAACTTAAAACTTGGTTTTGATACCATCCTAGAGAAAATAAACTCTCGTATTAATTGTCACATGGAGCATGTCATTTTATGGGACAAAAGCATAAAGCAAAACAACATAGGAACACCAATACTACTCTAATAAGAAATCCCATTCTAGTAAGACTAAACATAATAATAATAAAACTTAATAATAATAAAGTTATTATTTCCTATTTTAATTCTAGTTGACTTTATATTGGTTGTTGACGGACTTAAAATTTATGATTTTATGACCAAAGAGAATGAGCTTAGGAAGGGAAATTGATGGTTGTGGAGTGGCGGATTCATGTGTTATGGTTCACGTGACCTGATCACTAAGACGAAATAATAGTATGGTTGATTAAATATTCCCATGCTAGATGGACAAATCTTAGTAAGATAACTACACTACATACGTGATCTGCCTATGAGGCCTAACACCTCTACATTAAGTTAAGGCTGATAAGTGGAGGTTCATTATTACTAATAGCCTTGTGGAATCATTGCATATTTGTGGGAATGTTAACATATTTACAACAGCCAGCATGTATGTGTGGAATTGATGTGCACTGAATCCTTAAAGAAGCATGGACATACAGCTTGCACATTTTGAAGAACTAACTCTTTTTGCTTGATTTATTATTTATGAACAAATATTCCTGCCCACAAGAACCATTCATTTGTTTATGGGACTAACTAATTTCTTTAGCACAATCTGTAATCAGAACAGTGAAACTTTTCTTGATCTATTCCATCTCTTCATCTTAAGGATTTTCTTGCTCCCTGCACTCAAATTTTACTTGATGACAGGAAATAGGGGAGCTGGAAGAACTCCACTAGACTGGGACTCAAGGGTAAAGATATCTCTTGGCACTGCAAAGGGCATTGCACATATTCATTCTATGGGTGGTCCAAAATTCACTCATGGAAATATTAAGTCCTCAAATGTCCTCCTCAATCAAGATCTTGATGGATGCATCTCTGATTTTGGTCTGACCCCTCTTATGAATGTCCCGGCCACTCCATCTCGAAGTACAGGCTATCGTGCTCCTGAGGTTATAGAAACCCGTAAGCATAGTCATAAATCAGATGTGTACAGTTTTGGTGTCCTTCTCCTGGAGATGCTGACGGGAAAAGCCCCACTTCAGTCACCGGGACGTGATGATATGGTTGATCTCCCTAGGTGGGTTCAGTCTGTTGTCAGGGAAGAATGGACGGCTGAGGTTTTTGATGTTGAGTTGATGAGGTTCCAAAACATTGAAGAAGAAATGGTACAGATGCTGCAAATTGCCATGGCCTGTGTGGCAAAGCTGCCAGACATGAGGCCCAACATGGACGAAGTTGTTAGAATGATTGAAGAAATCCGGCCATCCGACTCAGAAAACCGGCAATCTTCTGAAGAGAACAAATCCAAAGATTCAAATGTGCAGACTCCATGATTGACTACATTGGTGATGTTTGATTTTTAGTTTTACTACTAAGATACAACAATTTCTTTGCAAACATGCAGATTAAGCTTTTCTCAAGTACCATTTTAAACTTACTTGCATCTGTTGCTTCGCAGGGTGTGAATCTGTCCAATTGTGCAATTTTTCCTCGGAATGTAGTTTTCTTTTCTTTTTACAAATTATTTTCTTTAGGTGGGTTTTCCATTCATGATTTGTTGTAATAATTTTCAATTGTCATGGATCGATTTTTTATTTCAATGGATTATTTAAATAATATAGTTACCATTTCATGTGCATTTTCTGTAACAAAAAACAAAAATAAAATGAAATTCAAAACTATGTTGGACTGCGTTGATTTGCCTTAGATAGTTGTGGTCCTCAGCTTCTGCCGCTAATGAGAAAAATTCTCGGTACATACAAATAAATGACATGAAAAACGTATTACCAAATATGGTGACCATCGGTTGCAGAACATCTGCCCTGGCAATGGCAAGTTTTCAATCACCAATACACGAGAATGATGCAAACTGGTGATTGCCACATCATAGAAAGTGTATGTTTTTACGACATGTCCGAAACGCTTCGACGACATTGACATTGAGGGATATCTTTGTCAACAACAAACACATGTATACATTTAATTGTGTTTTAAGAGTCTTTTTTCAATTATCCATTAATATCACGATTTTGATTTGCACATAGTTATGCATTTATGTGATTGTTTATGATTATGTATTTATGTAATTGCTTATAAGGTGTGTGCATTGATATTAAGTATAATCATATGCATTGTGTTTTGAGAAGTAAGAAAGTGATTTTGTAATAATGTTTCATGAAAACTAAGAGATTTTAGGGTATCCAACTTCATCATTTGCTTAGTAAGCAATTACAAGTTTACAAAAAGCCTTATAAGTGTGTTTGTTTCTTCAGATTTGATATAAGTGATAAGTATTGTTAAGTGTTTTAAGTGATATAGGAGATAATTTTAGAGTAGTCTTAGGTATAATATATTTTTACATTTGTATGATGACACATTTGTATATGTAAGAAGACTCATTATTCATCAAGATGAGAGAGTGACTCCCATATTTAAGCATGGGTGTTTTTTGGTTTTTGAAATTATAAGTCCTAATTGTACTTAACCCATGTATGGTATGCCATTAACAAGCAACATTGACTCATATGTGATAATTAATAAGTGAAATCCTACTAAATAGTATTTGAAAGAACATATTCCTAATAAATATTGAAAGAACTTTTAAAAGTGTTAATTGCTAAAAACTTTTAAAACGACTATGATTTTTATATCATACTGTATTATGCATATGCATTGTAAATGTTTATATATATATATATATATATTATGTATACAAAAAACTAGTATATTTACTATACTTAAAACTTATTATAAATTATTGTAATCTTAGATGATTAAAGGCTTGTATGCATTATGGATGAAATTGGACGAGTTTCTACTATCCTTGATTCCTTTGGATTTATGATTTCTACATTTTTTTATTTGTTATACATTTTTTTAAAGAAATATTTTATTTTTGGGAACTTATTGTTATTAGTAATCATAGACTATTGACAATTTATTATATTTATGACAATTTAATAAGTATTGAATTCATTGTTGTCAAACATGTTATTTAATAAGTTTGAGCATTATTTGACCCTTCTAAGTTGAGGCATTATATAATTAAATTAGACTCAGGATAAATTATATATTTTATAAATAAAAAAATTAACAAGCTAGAGTGGAGGATTCTCTTGCACACAAGATAGGCTAACCAAGCTCAATTTAGAAGCTTGATTTGAAAAAAATTGAACAGCATCATGCCTAAGGACACCTAAAGTGTGTAATCGTTGGACCACTTTTTGGGAATTTATTTTTTTTTGAAATGTTTAAATTCAATATTCAATTTTAATTTTGAATTTAAATAATTTCTTCACGTATTTTTGATAGTTTATGTTAGTCAATTATTGTATCATTTAGAAACGACGTTAACATCGTCAACAAAAGTTAGTGCATATAATTGTCTCTTGTACAAGTGTTAGGCAATTGTGGTGATTGTCTTAATAGTCACCTTTTGCCTATAAAAGAAGGTTTGCAAAGGCTTTAAGTGATATGCAATAGGATATACCTCCTAAAAGGACATACATAATATTTTAGAATAGTGCATTGCATGCCTTGACTCTAGTGTTCATCTTTACAAATTTCAATATTTATCAACGTCCTGAAAAGCTATCATTATGTAGCAAATACTACTTCTGCAATACCAACTTCTTTTCCTACTTGTTGCCACAAATATTATTTTACTTGTTGTTGTCCAAGCCTTTCTTGACATCTTGAAAATTGAAACATTTGATGAAAGCCATTTCAAAAGATGAAGATATAGAATTCATAACATATTAGGTGTTCTTAACTTTACTGATTATCTTGCTCAACCATCACTAGAATTTGATTCAGAAAATTATCAAATATTACATTAAGCATGGGTTAAGGCTAACAAGGCATGTCATAATATTATCTTGAATACTCTTTCAAATAGTTTATATGGTGTGCACTCATCCTATGACAAAGCAAATGAGATTTGGGCACAATTGAAAAAGAAATACATCATAGCCATTTTCTTAGACTTTAAGATGGCATGAGACAAGGCTGTTACTTCTCAAATTCATGGTTTCTATTTGCTGGTCAATGATTTGACAAAAATGAAGACATCAAAAGCATTACTTATTGGATGCTTAATTGAAGAGTTGCTAGATTCTTAATGCTTACAAATAGAGTAACAAATACAAGGAGAAGAAAATGACCTTAGAGAATGCAATTATTTGAATTTGAATTGAAGAGAATAATAGGGCAAAGGAGTAAGCGCATAAAGCCAAAGAAATTTATTCTAAGCCTAATGTTGCTAAAGATGAGGCTCTTCCAGACTAAAGACAAAAGTATGGCAACAACAAAATGCCTAACAATAAGAAGAAATCTATATTAATATATTAAAAAAAATGTAATTTTTTTGTTTGTAGTAAACTTCAACATTATGTAATTGATTGTAGGTTCAAATAAGGTGAAAAGAAACCTTATAGAGCCAATGTGGCCGAAGTAGAATATATCATTGCTACTGTTATGGTATCTCAAGCACACATGGTCGCAAATGATAATAATGATTGGATAATTGATTATGTTGCTACCAAGCATATGAGTGGAAATTGAAACTCATTTTATAAACATATCCAATTAGAAAAAAGAGAGAAGAACAAGTACCTTTTGGAGATTCTCATTGAAATTTTGCCATGAAAAAGAAAAAGTACTTTTAAAATTGACTTAGAGGAACACACTGCAATATTAGGCACAACTTGGTATCTGTGTTTGTATATGAAAAATCAATGTAAAAGTCTCTTTTAAGGGAGATAAGATAATTATGTATAAAAATTGAGCATTTATTGAAAAATGGTATTGTTCCAATAATTTGTTTAAACTTAATATACTTGACATAATAATCAATCAAGATGCTTTCATTTTTGTTTATATTATTGACTTATTTGATTTTTGACATAGTAGATTAAATCATTTGATTTTTTTTTAATTAAAGAAAATGGGGAAGATTTGTTTATTGAATATAGATTTATCAAATATCAATAAATGTGATATTAGTTCGGAGTCAAAATTCACCAAGAAATTAAATAAATCAATTTTGAAGGGAGAAACAAAAGTACTAACTTAATCCATACTGATATTAAATCTTTAACAAACCATGACTGGAGCAAGTAAAAGATTTTATATAACCTTTATTGATAATTTCTCAAGGTTTACAAAGTTATGCTTAATAAGAAATAAAGATGAAGCATTTGAAAAATTCTTAATTTATGAAAATGAAGTTAAAAATCGATTTGGAAAGAAAATTAGGAAACTAAGATTTAATAAAGGAGGAGAATGTTAGTATAATGTATTTATTGAGTTTTGTGCAACTCATGGCATTATTCATGAAATAATACTTCTTTATTTTCTAGAATAAAATAAAGTAGCTGAAAGGAAAAAAGGAACTTTAAAAGTTATGATGAATTCTTTACTAATAAGTTCTCAAGCACCATTGAATTTGTAGGGTAAATAATTCTTTTTGCTTGTCACCTACAAAATAAAATATCTTATAAGAAAATTAGAAAGACACCTTATTGATAGGTCCATTATCTTACATGTATTTATTTTATATATACCTTAATCTTGCTAGTTAATCCTTGTATTTTGTAGTCTTTTACTTATTTTTATTATTTTATAGGTTTTGATAAGTAAAGACAAAGAAATGAACTTAAAAGATGTATTTTTAAAATTTTCCTTATTTATTAAGGATTAGTGTAACCTTTCCTATAAGAAATAGAAAAAACTTATCATGTAATACATAATTGAAGACTTAAATGCTTATTTTGGCAATAGAAAAATAAAGCCACTTTTTAGAAAATAAGGAAAAACAATTCTAATTGTATAAGGATCAACTTTGAGCAATGTTCACTAAAATAACAATAACATTCTTTACAGAACTTTAAATTGTGCAAGGTTCTCTTTATTGGAAGTTAAAAAGTCAGAGCTTTTCATTGATCTATTACTCACCATTAGTTTTAAAGTAGTCCATATTGCAGTGACTAAAATATTGTATGTTTTAGACTTTGATAAGTCAAGAAGATGTCAAATTCTAGTCTAAAATGGATTTAGGCAAATCCTACTTAGACATAGGAGAACTAAGTCATGACTATTTTTATACAAGGAGAGCAACCTTTTACTTTTAAGACAATAAAAGAAAGCATAAAATACAAGTGAAGGAAGGTAAGAAAGAGCTTGATGAAAACCAAAACCAAAATGAGTGCTTTCTTTTCCTACCTTAATGGTTATTTTTTGTATTTTATTTATTTTTATCATGTTTTTTAGTAGTTAAATTTTTTTAGGACTAGGGATGAAGCCTTAATTAGGTCTTTTATAGTTTTATTTTAATTTAATAATATATAGACTTGATTATGGTGATTTTCATTTATTTTGTACTTAAAAATTATTATTGCTTTTTTAAATAATTTAAGACTACAGTTTTTATGATTTATGCATGTGATTGATGCAAGATTTGGAGGTCTATACCAATCCTTTGTCTTGGATACTTTTAATATGAATGAAATGTGATAACATGATAACTACACTAATTTGATTATTATTATATGATCTTATTTTTATAATGCTTAATGCATTTTAAGCATGATGATAATAGTTTATATCTAGCGTTATTACTTACTTTAAAATAAGTGAGTTTAAATTCTATATTAAGATTAAATTCACAATAAATGAAAAACCAATATATGTAATTATATTGTATGTTAAGAGAATTGATATTCTATTAAGTTGGTATAAGTTCTTGCTTATATAATTTTGCCATTAAAGTGATAATTAATGGTGGATTTTTGAAATCCTTAGGACTTTTTTTTATTGGTTTTCTTATTCCTAATTCACTCACTTGGGAAATTTCTATTTTAATTTATTTGCTATTTTTATTTTATTTAATTACACCTTGATACTATTTATTTATTTTGTGTTCATATTAGATTTTTTTTTACATTAGTTTATTTTAAGGATTAGTAATAAAGAAACATTAATTTAACCTATTCTTTGTAGGATCGACCTTATACGAATATTTGTTAATATTATAATTAATTTGTATATTTGTGTGTTTTAATTTGAATTCTAGAATACTTAATTTGAAGTAATTAGAATTTAACAATGCTTATAAGTTTTGAAAAAACTACAAGCTAAGTTTATCAAACCTAAGTTTGAGTGTCTTGCCAAGGGCTAAGGTTCTAATTCCTGATCCTAAGCGAGATAGAATGGGACAAAAACTTTTGATTGTATGTTTATAGGTATGCTTAGTGTTGCATGTAGATTCTTAGTACTTGAAGATAAAATAAAACTATTTGATACAAATACTGTTATTGAGTTTAAAAATATAGAATGGTTTTAGTGCAATTTTTATAAAAAAAATCATGGAAATGATAAAAACGAATTGATCAAAAGATTAATCAAAATAATGATTATAGAACCAAAGTGATTTTCAAGAAAATCCTTAAGAGAGTTTTAATATTGAACTTAGAATTGAGAAAATAAATCTATTAATTTTTATAGTGATTTCTATGTCTTCATTACAGAGAATTATCATAAAAAATTTGAGAAAGCTATAATTTGTTTAGATGCTCCACTTGGGAGGAAAGTTATCAATAATAAATTAGATTAAATTATGAGCAATCATGTATGAGAAATTTTTGGTTTATGTATTAAAACCAAACCGATTAGTCGTAAATGTCTATTTTAGAAGTTAAAAGTAAATGGTTTTGTTGATAAATATAACGTAAGATTAGCTGCCAAAGGATTTACATAGAAGAATGATAGATATTATTTTGATACTTATGCTCATGTAACTAGAATAACATCAATTAGAGTATTGATTGCTTTGTCTATAATATATAGTTTATTCATTCATCAAATAGATGCTAAAATTGCGTTTTTAAATGGTGAATTGGAAGAAAAAATATACATTAAACAATAAGTTCTATAGCTTTACGGTTTAAGCATAAAGTTTGTAAGCTTGTTAAATTTTTTTGCATGTTAAAACAAGCACAAAAAATAGTGGCATGGGAGTTTGATCAACTAATAATATAAATGTGTATTTGATTAATGATTTAAATAAATGTGTTTATTTTATATCTTTTGATACAAATAACTTTGTAATCATTTGTTTCTATGTTGATGACATGACAATTTTTAGTTCAAGCATGGAAGTAATAGATAAGACTTAATTTTTTTGGCCTCTCAATTTGAAATGAAAAATATGGCAAAAGCAATTATTATTTTGATATTAAGATCATTGATAAGTGTCTAATTTTTTAAAATTATTTTTTGTAACACCCCCTTCCATTCATTTTTATTCATGTGGTATATAATGCATTGAAATTGTTGAAAAGGTAAAAATCAACACTTTCTTATAGTGAAGCGAATTTTTTATTTGTCCAAAAAATTTACGGAAAGTAACTACATAAATAGTAACAACTAAAATAGTATTATTTTTTTCTCTAAAAAATTGTTATGCATGTTAATAAAAATAATATTTAGATTACGCAAAAAGAAAATTATATAACAATGGATTAAATCTCAAATATATTATGCCCCACCAAGAAATCATTGCCTCGATTGCACTCTCTGGAACTGCTATAATCGTATCATAATTACCTGAAAATAATAATCCCACAAAGGGGTGAGTACACCACATTACTCAGTAAAATAATATAATACTTAAATAAAAGAAGGAGCCTGTTACCTGAATCTTTATTTATCTTGGCCATTTCATGCCATCACACACACATAATTAAATGCATGTCAGTATATCAATGTACAAGTACAGACATGCCTATACTCAATGATGTACACAAGATATCATGCTATATTATCCATAACTCTAAGCACTATCTTAGCTATGCATTCTGTATAAACAGTCTCAATTAGAGTAATACTCCTCTTAATATACCATACACAGGCTATGCAGTCTCAAACAATATGCTTTTTAAATGAATAGCTTCATCACCTGTGTCTATTTAAATCCTATTTCTATTCTTATCAACGAACACTTACATGACCATATAAAACCAATACATAGTTATTCATATAGATAACAATTAAATATCTCAGCCACATAAAGAGAAACTGATCAAAAACTAGTATAACCATACAATTTCAATCACGTACTTGGCCTGAGATAACCAAAATATCCTAGGCACACAATCAATATCCATATAAGATAGAAATATTTCAAACATCTAAATATATATAAACGAGGATATTAGTAAAAATGATAACACTTTTTCTGTATGTCATTTCCACTCTGGAAGGTTAGTGATAGTAATTTATTGTGTTTATAAGTGATCGATTCTACTTAGAGATATTATGGATCATGATTGTTACTTTAGGCTACAGAGCCATTTGGAGGACAGCTGTGGATTCCACTTACCTCTCAGGGTACCACAGTCTTAACATCATATCTCAATTAGAAGCTGGCTTACAAACCCAGCTGAGTGCGCGATGGAACATATATATCCGATCCATATATCCCAATTATCTCAATACTGATTCATTACCAATCTATTTTATCATATATTCACATTATCTCCTTATTCTTACTATATCAAGACAACCTGACAGTTGTACGATAATCATAAATACATGTCCGCCATTCCTTATCCCATACTAGGGATTTTTTCACCTACATAAACTTGGACTATACCACTATAAAGACATCTATCAATCCAATCTTAGTCGTCTGTTAAGGTACATTGATAATAACAAACGTAAACTCATAACATCGATCCTATACCATCTCATAACATACTCTTCGCTATTATATCCTTACCGCATCCTCAATCACACGTATAAATGTGTAGACTAATACATCGAATGACCTGCAATACACATAATGTGCCTTTTCAACAATATCCTCAAGCATCTCACGTAATCATTAATCTATTATGGACTCACATGTATTCTTTTCATTTCACAAGCATACCGGTGGTTAGACAAGACTCTGTGTACTTGTAGTGAGATAGTCTAGATATTGCCTAGCCTATTAGCTTATTTGGATTCTAACTTCCTTTTTCAAGCTGATATTGGCTTTCTTTTTCTATAAGGTTAAGTTTCCTCTTAAAGAACTGGAATTTGTCAAGGTGTAATTGGACTTCAACCATTACCGCAATTCACAATCATAACGAAATTCGATTGTGATTACAAATAAGGATAACCTTAGATCTTCTTCTACATATGAAAATTATAATACAAAGGAAAGGTCACAAATGGTTGTATTAATAGTAATTCTCATAGAAATTCGGCAATGGTTCGCTTATATATATAAGCTACCCTATCTGCACAAGGAAAAAAGGGACAGTCCCAATACCAAATGAAACATAGTGTGTTACTACCTTATTACTATTCACATAAACACAAGCAACTCTTAGCAGATAAAGGTATTATACCATACAGTTTTAATCTGGAATACACACGAATTCCTTTTATTATAAACCGGTCATTATTAAGTAAATTATGGATCGTGGTCATGATATTCACCGTACACTTTAATATATGTATATAATGGTCTTTTGCCCATTCCGGGTCCCTCAAACATACAGGATAAATAGTTCTACCATAGATTGCGCGTGCCCAAGGGCGCCATAGAGAACAGTCGTTTCTTACCATGGGTTTGACGTACCTCTTAGACACCATGGTTTTATTATCATTTTTCGATTGCTGTGGGTTCAACATATCCCGAAGGGCACCACAGTCTTATTAGCAATCCGGAGCTGCTGTGGGATTCAACATACCCCGAAGGGCACCACAGTCTTATTATAATGATACTACTTTGTTCTGAGCGGCTCTACCAGTGTAATGGAAAAACTACCGATCTATAATTATCCCAATTATACCACTTATCTATACAGATTTATTCACAGTCGACTTAATCATGACAAAATGACCACTTTGCCCACATTAATCAAAAGGCAAGTTAATAATTTCATAATGGACAATATAATTACCTATGAAACACATTTACTAGTCTTTATCTTCTAAAAAGAATTTATACGCATGGATTTATCGCAAGACTAGCATTACTAAGCCATGAAAACATATTCCACTCTGGCATATAAATACGCTATACTACTATCAAGATAAGGCACAGAAATATATTCATATCCAAGCATATGGATACACCATTTCACTTATCAATACAAATTTATGGAAATATATTCTTATCGATTATCATATATTATATCATTACATGTAATCCCAGCATATCATCACAAGTTAAACTATACTTAATACATTACTACGACATAATAATTACGACATAATAATTACAACATACTAACATATACACACATGTCCATCCGGACAGTATTGCAAAACATCAAGTGCAACATGTGCCCAATCATCCACTCACACGGGTATAATTATATATGTATATACAAGCGTACCTACCATATAAATCTATATATACAAACATGAGACATACAATACTTATATAGGTATTTTAGAATACCTAATATAGCACTGCAAGTTGGCGAGGATAATATTACGTTTATAACTATATATAAATATAACACGGATGTTAACACTTTTAATTGCACAATCATGTCCATTCCCTGTCAATAAGACTTTTTTATAATTCAAACCAATGTTATGATATATATTCATATAATTACAGGCATTATAAATATTAAAATCTATTTGTTCAATAATTTAAATATCATATTATCTTACCTTCGAGCACCCAGTGCCTACGCAGATGATAAAAAATTGTCCCGAAGAGAATATACATGTCCCAAATACTCCTTCGTATGCTACGGGCATCTCCTCGAAAAATACGCCGGTTATTGTTTATGATACTATTCATAGATACTATTTAACCCATGAAATTTTGGTTTTCATTTCACGAACGAAATACACCATCGCGATCCTTACGATGTCAGGATATTATCCATGGTGTCCATATGTTATAAAACATAAATTTAAACCTTCAAAATCATCAAAAACCATAAATTTTTAGATTTCAAAGTACCTACTTTGGACCCTCAAATTATCATCGAAACGCAATCCAAATTGAGATCTAAACATACCGCGTTGAAGTACGAGTGTTGGAGAGCACACTGATCGGTTTAGATTCCACCGGAACAGCACAGATTGCCAAAAAATTTGTCAAAAAGATAGCCTGCCAATCAACCATCCCTCGCCGGAATTCTGTGGTCGGATACCGGATCTGGGCACATCACCGTGAAGATGGCTGCGAGACTGTGCCAGACACGCTAGCGATGATGGTTAACTCGCCGTGCACAACCGTGAATCGACGGTCAAAGTTAACATCGGTGGGGCTTCAGGCGGCGCGTGAGGGCGCGTGGCGACGGTGATGGTAGCGGGGTTTGCAACGCTGCACTCACGACGGTCTGGCGGTCTTTCACTCGCCAGCAGTGAGGTGATTTGAGCTCTAGTGATGAAAGTCACTGTTCACATGAGAGAGAGACGTGAGGAAGAGAGAGAGAAGAGAGAAAAAAGAGAGGGAAAAAAATGAAGTTCTATTGTCGAGTTTTCCAACCCGTCTTACTTATATAGCCGTGCACGCACGACGAGAAATTATATATTTTCGCTTCAGTCGCTAAATTTCTAATATCGGTAATAAAATACTGTATTTTTCGCTCATACAATACACTATCCCGAATACTGGCCAACTCTCTCTCTTATCAAAATTCTCTAAAATATTGTAATACAATTCTATGATAGGATTCTAAGAGTATACGAATGTTAAGATGTTACATTTTTATATTAAATGCTATGAATTTTTTTTGTTAGTTCTTGAATTTTTGAAATTTTTATTATTATTATTTTTTGTATATTGTTGAATTTTTAAAGACAGAAATAAATGGAGATGAAAAGCTACTAATTGGTGTAAAATGAAGATTTTCCAAGAGTGTTGACTTTGATATTTGATAGGTCATTATAAGTAAGGATGAAGAAATAGGCTCAAAAAATTATTTTCAAAATTTTTCTTATTTCTTAAAAATTGAGGTAACTTTTTCTAAAGGAAATACGAAAGTTTATTGTGGAACACATTAAACACATATTTTGGTAAGAGAAAATTGTCACTCCTTATAAGATAATGGATAAATCATGCTAATTATATTACGATTGACAAGTCGAATGGTGGTCACTAAAATAAAATAACTTTTTCTATAGAACTCTAAATTATGCAAGTTATATTTGTTGGAAACTATAGATTCATAGTCTTTTAATGATATCTTACTCATCATCATAGTCAAAGTGGTTTAGTTACAATAACTAAAATTATATATATATATATATATATATAGATATATATAAAAAAGATTTTGACAAGTTAAGAAGAGTTCAAATTCTAGTCAACATAAGAATTAGATCTTACTTTACTTAGAATTATGAGAACCATGCAATGACTTTTTTTTTTATAAGAAGAGCACATCCGTACCTTCAGCATATAAGAGAGAGATAAAGAAACAAGTGAAAAGAAGCTGCTGAAAAACAAAAAGAAGAGCCTTTGACCTTCTTTGAAGTTGTATTTTCTCATCTCCATCTATTTTATTTTGTTTATTATTTCTTTATTTCTAAACATTTACAAAATGAGCAATTAATATTTTCTTTAATTAAGGGTAAATTTTAAAACTCTAGATATGGATATTATTGACTAATTTTCATAATTTTTTCTTTTTTTGAATTTGTTACATTATCCCAATTATATTATTAAAAATTATTTTCTTGTTCATTTAGATGCACAACTAGGTGAATATATTAATGATTTGATTGTTAGTTTAGGGTTTTGATTCATAATTACAAAGATTTATAAACAAAAGTAGTAACAGTTATCAAAGATTATGGGATATTTTGATTTGATTGTATATGGAATATTATTGGTACATGCCCTAAATCTAATAATATTTTGGATATTTGACATATTTATATCATAATATTTTTTTAATTTATATATATATATATATAATTTGATTATTTCATTATTACATATTTGTGTATTTAATAAATATAATAATACCCTTAGAATAGTAAATTTAATTAATTGGATATTATTCTTAAATATCCCTACCTAAACATTATTGTGAATATGGTAACAATAATGCATAAAAATTAGTATGTGTAGTGACTTATAATAACATTGTGTTATGGAATAAAATATCGAGTCAATATATTGGTACAAGTTAGTGAACTAATGTACTGGATCGACTCATTATAAGAATACTATATGAATCATTATATGAGTGTCATAAGTGATTCTTATAGTGATAATAGTGTATGTGATCCTTAAATTTAATATCATTATAGTTCCTAACATAGATAATGATATATTTTGATATTTTCAAACGTTGTTTGTAACAAGGTAGATTATAAAAAAAAAAAAAGAGTAAGATAAACTCAATTAGCAAATCACTAAAATTATAATTAATACATCAATAAGTAAATATTTAAATTTGTAGCTATCTAATTTATTGAAGTTCATTGACCACAAATCATCATCCTTATTGGCTGAAATTTAACTCAATTAGCAAATCAGTTTTCCTTCATACAAGTGAGTAAAGTAATAAGCTTATTTTTTGCTCTAGTAATTGGTCTTGTGTATGGCTCTTCTTGGATAGCAATAACTTTATTTCCATTATAAAGCACATCAAAGATGGTGCAAGGGCATGAAAGCACCAAACCCCAAAATGGTGAAAAGAACAAGCTAAAGTTTAATATGAGCAATTAGTTCAATGATTCACTTAAAGGAATATGGTTCATAAAAACTTCTTTTCACTTTGTTCTTGTTAAACAATATTAATTGTTCAGTAGCTGGTCATAGCTTGATAAGCATTGTTTGTGGGAGATTGTTGGATACATGGATATGGTATAAGTAATATATTGTATCTTGTATTTTGGAATATATGTGAGAATGTAGGATGTATTGTGTAGTATTTTTAAATACAATTATATCCCATATTGCCTTATTAGGAGGTCTCTAAAGTATTATTTATGAAAACAATGTAAAGATACCCACATAATAAGGGGCAATTGAGCCTAATTTAGGAGCTCAATCTAGAAAATGTTTAATCGGGTTGTATGCAAAGGACCCCACTTGGGTGTGCACACGTTGGGCCACTTTTTAGGGATTTTTTTCTTTGAAAATTTGAAATTTAATATTTAATTTAATTTTAAATTTAAATAATTTATTAACATGTTTTTGGTAGTAAATGATAGTCAACTATTGTGTTATTTGGAAATGACTCTTGAACAAGTGTTAGGCAGTTGTGGTGATTGTATGAATAATGACCTTTTACCTATAAAGGAAAGCTTGAAGAGGCGTTATTCTCTTTAATTTATTCTTTGCCTTTAATACAATCAAATCACCAATTATTCCTTTTTTTTTTCTCCCCTTCATTGCTATTATAAATTTGTTATATTTAAAGTGTAATCTTACAATGAACATTAATAATTGTATCTTAGGATTATATTACCATCAACTCTTTACCGCAATATAATATATATCCTAAAAGAGTAGAAACAATTTTAGGATAGTGCATTGCATGCCTTAACTCTATTGTTCATCTTCACAAATTCTAGTATTTACCAACACATTATTGTACAAAGCTATTCTAAACTTTTTGTTTGATGCCTTGCCTTGAACTTTGAATCTAATGAATAGATTGTGCCTTTTTAAAATGTTGATTAATGGACTCATTTGATTTGATCATTACAAAACCATTTTAGTGACCACCCTAGTGACCAATTACTTCATTGATAAAGAAAGAAGAGTCAAGATTTGAGAACGAAGAATTTGAGTACCGAAATCGAGTTAGTGAAAATTATATAGGGTATTTATTTTAGTCAAAATGGTTATTGAACTAGTTGCAGTCATATCACTCAATTAACATATTTTTTTTTTTTATAATATGTACTATCTATTATATTTCTTAATATACATAAGTAGTTGAAAATTAAAATTTTAATTATAATTGAAAAACTCTAAAATAAATCTATTACATGACAACCCATAAAATTTTCATAAATAAATTAACAACTGTAAAATAATAAAAAGGATAATAATCATATAACTTGATTTTCACTTTGTCATTTGGTTGATCTTAGTTTCTTTGTGTAACTTTGAGTTGTCATCCACTCTCTATATTAATCCACGTCAATAGACTAGCACCTTTTATGTCTTATTCATATGGTGATTGAACACTTGAAATCTCTTTGACTCACTAAAAATTAAATATTTTTCTTTTTCTTTTTTTTAATCAATCTTTTTTTTTTCTTATATATTTTTACTTCATCACCTCTTATAATAACTCTTATCATTTTATTTTCTTAAAATGATAACTTTATCACCTTTTCTTTTAAACAAAAATTCAAAAGTTTAAAAGAAAAAGAGATAACTATAAAAAATCTTATTTTTAAATATAAAATTTATTGATAATTATCTAGAGAATGTCGTTAAAAATATTTTTAATAAATTCAAAAATTTTAAATATTTTAAGATATTATCTCTTAAGACAATTATTTGTGTTAATCTTAAACAACACTTGCCTTTTAGTGTTATCCAATTATGCCAACTCTTTATATTAAAAATATTCATTTTATCTTAATAGCCTTTATCACTTTTTTTTGAACAAAAATTCAAAATTTAAAAGAAAAGGAGACAACAATGAACAATTTTAATTTTAAATAAAAAATAATTTGTGGATAATTATTTAGATAATGCTGTTAAGAATATTTTTGAAAAAATTTAAATAATCTAAATTTTAAATATTTTAAGACATTAATTTTTAATACAACTATTTTCTTAATCTTAAATTAGGGTATAACACCTTTATATCTAAAATTAACCATACAACATAAAATTTGATTTTTTTTTTTTCAAAATATAAAGATATATTTGATAGACACTTTTGTTGCAATAATAAAGATACAAATATTCACACATAACCATTACTTATAATATATTCCATTTAAAATAAAATATTTGTCAATATCGATAAAGTACATACTAGAAATTATGCACTGATATAATGGATAACCCAATGGTACACTAATATGGTATACCCCTATATATACGCACACACTTATATATAATTGTACAGTCACATATTACTTAAATATGCTACTAATTATGCTTATACAATTATTTTCATCTAATGCACATATTGAGTACTGTCCTTAATATTGACACATACACACACAACCATCTTTAGGATGTAGTATGCCACTTGATAGTATGCACTCTATCTAAAATAATAATTATATATATATATATATATATATACACACACACACATTCAAGATGGATATGTATAATATCCTGGTTACATATATATACATGTATATGCAAAGTTACACATTAACAACATAAAGATCCTCATAATAGAGATACTAGCCATGCTAACACCTCGAAGAATTCGCATTCATATTCCACTGCGCCACATTACCTGTAAAATCACAATTCACAAATAGTGATTGAAACAACTAAATAAGGAAACATAATATTCTAGTACAAAATTCGTTCTTCTGTCACATATGCTACGTGATATTGATGGCGTAAAGACTATTAAATCTATATTGTCTTGAACATAATCTGACGATATAAATAATACTCCGACCATACAATTTGTATCATTATCCATATGATGTTTATAATTACTGCATGAAATACAAATAAGTCTACATACATTTTGGAATCAATATCATATGGTATTTTCAACAAATTACCGACAAATATCTGACCAGTTACGTTAACATAGTTATGGATCGTAGTCACAAAATAAATTTGCTCAACCTTCATCCATTCACACCACTCGTCTATTAGACTGAGTGTATATTTTACATATGATCGATCATATAACTTGGGTATAACCAAACTAGCAGGTATGAAGGGTATCTGAATATCCGGATATTTAACTAATGCAGCCATACAGTTATACCACATAACTCAAAGCCATGCATTCATTTTTAAAAACTATTGTACACTCAAACCATACACAATGAATACTATATGAAACTAAGATCATATATTTATTTCCGAAACCATTATACACCCAAATCATATACAATGAATACCACATATGTACACCTATACATACTGAAATGATAAACAATATCCGAATCTCGGTTTTCATGTACAGGTAAAATTTGTTCACATAATGAATGCATAATACACTTGTAGATAGTAATACTTAACAAAAAATCCATAACACTTCCACAATCTCATACACTCGCAAATACCTAATCTATCAAATTTACTATAATTTATCTTCCTCAATTACAATTTTCACTATTGCAAACCATATATCGCATAACTATCTAATGTTAATGAATAACTACACCAACGCATCATTCACTATTAAAAAAAAATTACATAATAATTATAACTACTATAATTATTATAATAATTAACATACACCGCTAGAATTACTACAAACTATTTTAAATTCTGTTAATCACGCTCTGATCATACAGCCATAATAATAATTTCTTCACACATTCCAACAATCTATATAAAGTATTATATATATAGTATATCAAAACACTTCTAAATCTACACAAGTATACCCATTCTCTGTCAATGAGATTTTCTCTACAATAGTAATTGATTACCATTTTACCTTCTTTTTTTTCAATTTTTCTCGTTTTGTCCATCCAATTCAAATGTTATCAATTTTAATATTTCACAACATATTCTTAAATATATAAATATACCATAAAAATAATAATTAAGGTCATTAGAATAATAGTCAAAATTTTTATTCTACCTTTTTTTTTCATTTTTCTTCCATTTTAACTAACTAAATCAATTCCTATTAATTTTATTACTTCACCATACAATTATTAACACATAATCATAAAAAAAAGACCATCAGTTAAGGCATAATGAATAGTATTTAAATTTATCATTTTGCCCATTTTTCTAATTTTCTTCCATTTTACACATCCAAATAAATTCCTACTAATTTTATTTACTTCCTAACACACCTATACACATTAAAATATATCATAACACATTAAAATCAAATATTTAGAGGCTCAATAAATAGTATCTAAATTTATCATTTTGCCATTTTCTAATTTTCTTCTATTTTAAACATTATCCCATATTCAATCTCATTTAAACACCATCCCAAATCTATTCCTACACAAATCAGCTGCTAGTCACAAATTTCATAAAAGAAAATTACATTACCTTACCTTCAAAGTATGCCAAATGCTTGAGTAAACCTCTTAACACCGTAAAACTACTTAAATAAATATTTAAAACTATAAAACCACCATTAAAATTACTTTTCAATAAATTTATAAACTGAAATTTAATAAAATTAAGAATTTTTACCATCAAATTAAAGCTTTTGATGTATAGAATATATATATATATATATATTTTTGCATTAATGCGTTTAATCGGGCAGATTGTGAGATCTTGCTTGATTTTTCTAAGAAAATAAAAAAAGAAATTGAAAGGAAAGGGAGAGAGTGATTCACAGCAAGAGAGAGAAGAAAGAAGATGAATTTATCTAATTTTGAAAAGTCAAAAAGTCAAAGAGTCTTAACATTTTTAAAAATTACACTTTTTTCTAATAATTTTTCAAAACTTACATTTAATTTTCAAGAAAATTATGAAACTATTCAAGCTATTTTTAAAATTTTTTATTTTAGTCCATTAGTTTTAAACCCCACAAAAATTTTAAATTTCTTATAAAAAGACTATTTTATCCCTATTGTTTAAAATATATCATTTTGGTCCTTTTTCTTCATTTTTAGGGGAATTCACATCTAAATTCAATTTCAATTATGCTTTTTCCTACATCTTATTTATACTATTCAAAATATTTTTGGCTGGT
This sequence comes from Khaya senegalensis, assembly GCA_032402905.1. Taxonomy (NCBI): domain Eukaryota; kingdom Viridiplantae; phylum Streptophyta; class Magnoliopsida; order Sapindales; family Meliaceae; genus Khaya; species Khaya senegalensis. The sequence goes on along the minus strand of CP135551.1, from coordinate 4,662,524 downwards.
CAATTTTTGAAAGAATCCTTTTGCTCCCTTGTGAAATGACCATTTTACCCTTTTTGGCAAAATTACCTTTTTCGGGTAAAAAATGCGATTATTATTATTTTAGGGTTATTCAACCTATTTCTTCTCATAAAATTCTATTACAATACTTACAAGAATTCTGAGTGATCGAATTCTGCCGGAGTCTTTCGTAACTTTAGCATAATAACAGTTTTGTCCTTTATGTCCATGACTTCGCAAAAATATACTAACCATATCTCAAATTAAAATTAAACTTACCAACATAATATTTATGAAGTTTTAAGACTTTTATGTGATCAAAACTCACTTTGACCATAATTTTGAGTGAAAAGATTATTTTGTCCCTACCCGACAAAATGACCCGTTTACATGATTTTTACCTAGTATCCTTCCAACAAACTTCATAAATATTTTTAAGAATAAGAAATAATAAAAATTAGGGTTTACTTATATCTAGATGTCACATAAGGCAACTCTTTGTCTCAAAAATATTTATTTTATTTTAAGACATCTAATATCCTAATATTATATCATGTAATAAAAATAAAATTAATTGTGAGTTTTATTATGAGATATCATGTGGTTATAATGCAATTACTAGCTTGCTCTCAAAATTTAAAATAACCAAAATACTCTTTTTAGTTAGCATTCAAATTTAAATAATGGTGCAGCCATTGTTTATGTGTGATCTTATTGATTTATTATAAAGATGGCAATAGACATATAAATAAATTTTCTTTCACTAATTAAACTCTTTTAATTATGTATCACTAACTATATTATAACAAAAAAGACAATTTTGTCCATAGACCATGATCGATATCTACTAATGCATTATGCCTCTATGTCATAATAAAATACATAAATACTTTAAATGAACCTTTTCATAATCAATTATCATGTTATTTAATCATATTGTCATCTGGTACTTCGATCGAACTAAATGTATGATTTAGTGTCAAACCCCTAATATTCAATGTTATATGTACAAATGTTGAGTCCATAATATGATCAGTGACATTAATAACTCTTTACTAATTCACACTCTACTTTGACCAAACAATTCTAAAAATATAGTTTAAAAGATGATACATCGATTAAATAATCTCATTATCATAATCCTATCATAATTTGATTAACATTGTATAATCTTGTGGAAGTATAAAATAAATTATTTGACAATTTATATTTAAAAAATATATAATTTTATTAAATTTACAAAAAAGGTTTACAAGAAATGTAACCTAATCACAACAATTTTGATTGACTTATTGGTTACAATTCTATCACTATCTATTTAAATACTAACTATATGTTAATATAACTAGATATACTTTAAAATGTGAAAAGTCTAAAATAAATTTATTTAGTTATAAATGATATATGATTATTCAAATACAAACAAATTTTTTTTTTTAATAAATATAACTAAATGCCCTTTAAAAATAAATAAATAAAACTATAATTTTTTAAATAAAAATTATAAAATAAATTTATTAAATCATGACTAAGTTAGCATGAAATGTTTACTCGATTAGTTAATCTTGTTATAAATAAATTCAAGTGTCAAGTACTCAAAATTTAAATCCAATATAATTATTAATTATTTAGTGCCATGTTACTTATTTTATAACGCATCATCTTATATCAACCCAAAATTGCAAATTTAGTATTTGTTTGGATTGGGTTGGTAGGTCATGTCAAAAATTGCCATCTTTACTTGTGAGATTAAAAAAGCAACATATTGAATCTTGATCCAAAAGGTAGTGTGTATATATATATATATATATATATATAAAATCCATGTAAGTTAACACAAAATTTACAAGATTAAATGGGTGGCATGTTAGATCCCGACACAATTTGACACGAAATTTATACAATTAAATAGTTGACATGTCAACTTTAAATTTAAAATTCTTGAAACATGCATAGTACTTACAATTAGGGGTTGCAATTCGGGTTATTGTACATATTTGTATTGTGTTGTATCAAAATAGGCCAATACAAACCTAACTCATTTAAAAATTATTTCAAGAAGCGAAAATTTTAACTTAACACGAATACCAAAAGATTAAACATATTGTAATTGTACATCTATTTAAATTTTTTATTCAAAGTTTTAATATATTTGACATCTAATTTTATGTAAAATTATTTTTTTTATAAATTTATTGTAATTTATTTTGAACATAAAGAAAAAAGAGATGTAAAGGCACCAAGTAAAGCATTATAATAGTGTGCATACAACATTGGTAAGGTAGAAACCATTGCGCCGCAAAACCACACAAACTACAATGGAAGCAATGCTTCGTAAAATCGTTGCATTGAGTGTAGTGTTGGACGTGTGCATGCTAGTAGTAGTGTTATAGCAAGCGTTACAACAAGAGAAAGTCTTAGGTTATACAGTTTTACCATATCAGTATTACTGATATGGTATGACCATTTAATTAATAAAGTGAAACAAATATGTTCATTGGTGATAAATGAAAAAAGTCAATAAAATGTCTCACCATTCAATTAATATAATTAAATAAATTTATGGGATACTCTGTTGACTTTTTTTTTTCATAACTAATAAATATATTTTTATTACTTCATTGATTGAATGATTTCACTATATCAACAATATTAATGTAGTAAGACCGTCCTACCTAAAATTTTCTCTTACAAAAATTGTGTAAAACAATCTCGTTACAGGAATAACAAGTAGCAATCTTACTATTGTTGTAATCTGACAAACATAGAATTTTATTTTATTTTTAATTTTTGTTTCATGAATTTAGTAGTAATCTTATGATTAAGGCCCTAATAAATTAGTGTTAAGAGCCTTATATTTTTATGAAATGGAAAAATTATAAGAAGCTTAACATTAATTTATCAGGGGCTTAATCATAACTCTTCTTAATTACTAAATGAAAGCGTACGAGACTGGGGAATGATGGTGGTGTTTATTCTTAAGAGTAACAGTTTGAATTATTGTATTATATCCGTATATATTGTATTAGTATCATATCAAAAGAGACCAATATGAACCCAGCTCATTTAATAATCGTATCAAAAAGTAAAAATCTTAAACTGACATAATTATTAAACAGTAAAAAAAGTTATAATCATATCACTTATTTAATATTTTTTATTTATATTTTATTATATTTTTATAGTATTTATGATAACATATTTTTCAAATACTAATTAATTTTATTTTAAATATAATTTAATGCCTTTTAAAAATGGATAAATATAATGAAAAAAAAAGTTCAAATAAAAAATCTATAGAACAAATTTATGAAACAAAAAATAAGTTAATACAATATGATTATTTAAATAATTAATCAAATCATAAATACATTTATATGTGAAGAACTCTAAATCCGAACTCAAAATGATTTTTTAATAGTATCATATTATATTATTTATTTAATAATTTTGTTATTTTATACCAATTGAAACTCAAAATTTTATATTAAATTAATGTTGATTTAACTGATCATATTAAAAATTATCACCCTTAACTATTTTTTATAGCGATGGTTGCAAACAAAATAAAAATGAAATCCTAAAATCTTGTTTTAGGTTGTTTTCCATGTTTTGAGCTTATCCAATTTTACTTGAGTTAAAGTCTAGCTCAACCTTTGGGCTTATTGAATCAGGTAAGTGGTAGGCTAGTTCATAGGTCTAAACTTTATTTACTATTATATTTTAATTTGGGATAAATTATTTAGACCAATTTTAATAAAAATTTTCTTTGAAATAAATTATATATATATTTTTTAATAAAAGGACAATAAAAAGTCTAAAAAATGTCTGAACACTTGTATCAAAGATGAATAATAATGACGTAAGCTTAAAAAGACTACAAGATTATGTTAACTTATATTTAGAATATTTTAATACTTGAAAAAAAATAAATTAGACGCTTCAACAAATTTTTATTCTACTTCTCATATTAATTTATCATTATTGACTTATGATTACAACAAAATAAATGTGTGTAATTATAATGATTATGCTGGTGCTAACACTAAAATATGACGCAAGTGGGAGTTCAAAGTTGAAATATTAAGTAGAGCAAGTCCAAAAGGACTTCAAGATCGAGTTAAAGATTTTAAGTTTCAACTTTTAATAATTTTAATAAGGAAAAAAAATCATAGATTAATGATTATTTTATTTTATCTTATTTTTTTATTTATTATTTGAATATCATTATTTATTTAAATTATTAGCTATTTTAAATTTTTTATTATTTTAATAATGGCAATTCTATTTTTTGTTCTAATTTGAAAGGGATTGATCATTAGTTTTGTAATTTTGCACATAAAAGAATTAAATTTATGGTATTTCAATATTTATAAAATTGATAATTAGAAGTTTCCACAACTGTTTGACTCTATTTCTTATATTAATTTTTCATTATTAATTTATGATTACTAGAAAAATAAGTGAGTACAATTATAATCATTATGCTTATGTTAACACTAATTATGTCTTTTTATAAAACATTGTTGACATATAGGGATAAATATAGAGGAGAAATTAATTGTGAAATTTATGACATTAGGCACCATAAGAATCAGTACATCTTGGAAGAGTTAGGGACCTTTGAGACTTTAACCAATGTCAAGATTGAACTACATATAAAAAGGAGACAGGGGATTTATTAAGCTTGGGAAAAAAAGAATAATAATCTTCACATCGCGTCACTAAGTAGTATACAAAGTGATCTTTTATGTAGGTTTGAAGAGTACTAAATAGCTCGAGAGTTATGGTTTCCCTTAAAAAAAAAAAAAAGTTTGGTGGTACCTTCATAACCAAACTAAGAAGGCTCACTTTAAATTTTACTTTTATCAAATGCCTTAAGATTAGTCTTTGAGATAGCATTTCAAGAAAATTTTGAATGTAATACATGAGTTGAGCTTGCATCAAACATGCCTTAACAGATGAACAACAAGTCCAAGCAATAATTCAATCCATGCAAAATAGTTGGGAACATATGAAAGTTAATACGTAATGACAACGTCAATACAAAACTTGTCATTTGAATCTTAGGGGTAATTTGATCTTTTTATATTTACACTGTATTTTTATGTACGTATAATTTCATGACTAGTTAATATATTATAGAGATTTATTATTTATTTTTAAGAGTTTAAAAATTTTATTTATTTATTTGTTTATATATTTATATTATATTAATTATTTAATAGCATTTTTAAAATTTGTAAAAAGAAAGAAGGGTATTTTTGTCAAATTACCAAAAAGATTTTAAAAAATTTAGATTTTCTTCCTTCCTACTTCATTTGGCCGTCGACTTCTCTCCCCCTTCATTTTTCTCTTCTTCCTCCCATCTCCCACTATCTCCACCTCATTTCTCTTTTTTGTTTTCCTTCCATTTCTCACTCAAATTAATTTCTCTCCTATTCTCCTCACTTCTCCGTTCTTTTCTTCAATGGCTTTTCTCTCTTTCTAGAAATTGAGTTAAGGCTTTAGATTATTTTTTGGAATAATTTCAATTCCAAACCTTCTCTTTGATTTGTAAAGCTTTCATAGAGATTTAGGTAAAGTTTCCAAACATTTAAAAGTTTAAAATTTTATTTATTTATTTATTTTAGCTTAAATGTTAAAAATAGTTATATTTATATGATAGTTTAGCCTTTGAATTTTGTCCTTGATCTTAATGTTTGAAATTGTTTATAAGTTGTATGAGAATGAAAAAGCTATATTACGAGATTTTATTATATAAAAATCAGTTAAATGGTAAGAATTTTTAATTTTGATTAAATTGAATTTTTATTTATATTGAGTTGGATTTCGATTTAAGAGGTGTTTTGACGTTTGGTTTAAGTTTTGATTGGTTGTTTTTGAGGATTTTAATAGAAATACACGCTCCTCTTCTTTTTCTATTTTTCTTCTTTCTCTCATGTTCTACTCATTCAAACTTCATCAATTCGTTCAATTCCTTTTCAAATTTCTCACAAAATTAATCCCTCTCATATTTCTTTCACTTCTGCATATATTTTTTAAAAAACATTTCTCATTCTCTCTTTAAAAGTTTAGTTAGGGTTTTGAACCTTAATTTTAGTAATTTCAATTCAATATGTCTTCATGAATTTGTAGAGTTTTCATTGAGTTTTGAGTAAGATTTCCAACTGTTCTAAAGTTTTAATTCCATTTATTTAGTTATTTTAACTTGAATGCTAAAATGTGTATTCATGTATCAAGGTTTAATTTTTGGGTTATGAACCTGATTTTGATGTTTTACGATTGATTATGAGTTGTATGTAATTAAGAAAACTTTGTTATGCAATTTTATTATATGAAAATTGATTAAGTGGTAAGAGTTTTCAGTTTTATGTTTAAGTAAATTTTTGTTGATATTGAGTTGAATTTTAATTTAAAATGTGTTTTGAGATTTAATTACAATTTAGAATGATTGTATTTGATGTTTAAAAATTAGATTTAAGGTTTAGTTTCAAACCGATTGAATAAGGGTCGAATTTGGTGTTGATGATGGATAAAACAAATTTCTACAAATTTTAATTTTCTTGTAATTTTCTTTGTTTTATGGAAAATAAAAATATTTTTAAGCAAATCTTATTAGAGACAAAGTTATAATACTCTTAAAAACATTTCTGATTTGTATTTATGACACTAATTTGAAACTTATTTACTTTGTTAAAATCACTCATTTCTTATTTTTCTTACTTTTTCATTGTAAAAAAATTCAACTTGGCATCGCAGCCCTACAGTGTTTGTTTTTTAAAATCTTAAGTTACTATAGTACGTATTGTAGTATGTCATAACATGCCACATTGTTGAGCATTTTAACCCTTTACATTACGAATCACTTTTTAACCTCCAAATGACCACCAAATTCAATGATTCAAGAATTATTGGAAAGTTTAGAAAGTTTAATTTATTTTTTTTTTCAAAGAACACTTTTTAAAATTTTAACTTATATTTTTTAAAATTATCAAATTACCCATAAAGGTTGATTGTAACTAAAAATTTTATTATTTTCTGAAAGTAATTTTATATAGATTCAATCATTTATCTATATGTTAATGTAAAAATTTATATTCATCATGCATACATTTGTAAATAAACATTTTAGTGAAATTTAGATTTTAATAGAAATGCATATGTATTCTTTAAGAGCCAGCACTTCGGGAGGAGACCCAAGCCAACGGAAGACTAATAGGGGTGTATACCACAAACTGTAAGTAAATAGGTACATTATTTAATTAGTTAGGTGCTTGTTTTAAATTTTATGCCTTTGTTTTAATAAATTATTTTAAACTATTTTAAATTTTTGGGATGCTAGATTAACATATAAATGATTTGATATCAAATAAAACCCGTGAATTGAATGTTTATTACTATTTATATACTTATAACTATAATTTATTGAAAAGGCCATTAGGGTATATATGTATATATTTTATATACTTGGTGTTATAAATATCATTTATTAGTGATGTATTTGTATCGTTGTCATACTATAAAAGTAGTTTATAGACAAACTTTTGTAGTGGCAGTATATGTAACAGGATATTAGGTAGGTTAGCACAAGGGATAATGTTGTTATAAAGTTCACCTAGTGAAAGTAATACAAGGATGTCATGATTGCCATCATGTGGTTATTCAGACTAACACTAATGAGTCAGGCTGTGATTTGACACACCAATATCTACAAACTAATATTATAAACTAAAAAATTAAACTAATATTATAAACTAAAATATGCCTAGTGCACACGCCATCAATGAGTACTCATTAGAGCTGACAACAATCTTCCAACAAGTACCAGCGAGAAATTACGACAATAACTAGAAATCCTTGTAAGAAAATAAGTATGCTAGAGCCATATTAGCTAGCAACTAAGCCAGCAATGAGGCTCAATAGTAGCCTTAAGGCCTTGGCTTCCTTTACACAGCTAAGGGAGCCCCACGCAAAGTACAAGGATTATTAACAAGCTAACAAGTTGTAATTTATGTAGAATTCTTCTTTTCTAGTTGTAAATAACTTAAAAAGTTAACTTAGACTAAAATAGCTATAAATTAATAATTATAAATTAAATATTTCGGAAATATTTAATTAATACTTACTTGACAAGTGACACCATAAAAAGTGGCCAAGTGTCAAAATCTTATTATTATTTGTCCATAATGATGGAAACCAACGGTGAAGATTTTGACTCATGTTTTTTATTTTATTTTATATTTAATATTAATTATTTCTTAATAGTTAAGTAAAAAGATAAAATCAAAACTTTATTTTATTAATTTAGTTTTTTGGAATTTTGGAATCTGCCAATGAATGTTTGTCACACATTCTTTCATTAATGTGAATGATACATGTATTATTATAAATAAAAAAAAAATGAGATTTTAAAAGAGAAAGAAAGGAAAAAATTAAGCCACTTCATGTAGTTTAGAGAAAAATTTTCTTTATCAATTTTAAGAAAAAGAGAAAAATTGTTTTATCTTGTGTTTCTTACATCTTAATAATAAGGAATATTTTTCTAGTTGTAGAAAAATTATTTAAGACTGTTGAAGTTAGAAATAGTACTATTACATCTTATTTAAGTCTTTTAAAACACAAACCAAAAATATTGTTAACAAATTTGTGTGTGGATATGCTTGGAGGTAACTAAAGATAATTTGTCATTGGTTTTACAAATTAGGGTATATTTCTTACATCCTTTGTTATTTTTGTTTTAAAAATTAAAGCTTGCATAATTTCAATTTTGATCCTTTGGGAGTTTTAGATGTAATGAAAAGTGGCGATAGGCCACAAGTATAAAAAAAAGGCAAATCAGCCTCATAAAACTCCATGTGATAATGAGTAAGACACGAGTAGTGAAGAGGAACAGCAAGCCTATATTGACAATGAGGGAGATACAGATAAAGTGAACTCCCTAAAAGATGTGGTTGAATGAGAAATCACCCTTAATACAATATGGGTAGCAACCAAGCCCACTATCATAAGGTTTTTGACAAAAAAGAAACATTTTTATTGGTAAACAATGGAGCCACCCATAATTTTATTAGCACCAAGCCTGTCTAAAAGCTTAAATTGTCACCCGAGAACATTGAACCATGGTTACTAATAGGCAGAAACTCAAATGGTCTTAAGTGATCAAAAAAGTAAAGATGAAGATTCAAAATGTAGACATTAAGGCAGAGTTACAAATTTTGCTTGAGGCAGAATTACATGTTTTACCCTTAGTAGGTCTTCATATCATGTTAGGTAATGCCTAGCTTAAGTTAGTAGGCAAAATCAGCTCTGACTATAATGCAATGACCATGCATTTTCGGGTGGAATGGTAAAGAGTGAACCTAAAAGGCATTGGTCTCAAAAAGATACACCTTTGCGAGGCCTATGCCATTAGCACTTCTTTAAGATAGGTCGTAGTGCTATGTAATCTTCTTGATAGCAAGTAATAAAAGTAATTCATCTAGCCATGTAACATGTAGTCAGAAGAAAGAGTTTGAGTATTTAAGGCACATTATTTCAATGAAGTGAAGTAATTTTCAAAGCTCTTACGTAAGCCTTGTGTGTGATCCTTATTAAGATGTGCTCTAAAAGTCATTTGTGTTGTCAGTTTCAAGGATATTTTGTCATGTGTGTGTGTGTGTGTGTGTGTATTTGTCATTTATTATTAATGAAAGAAAGTATTATTTATTCACATACATATGTTGCTTCCTCTATTTTGTCATACATTTAAATAAAATATGTTAATGACTTATCCAAATAATTCATTTAATTATTAAATAATGTTATTAACATTATTTCCTACGTAGGTAGTATTAAATAGATAATAATATCGTATAATAGGCATACTGAATATCTCTACTGAATATCATAAAATAATATTAATGTAAGTAATGATGAAAATTATGTTATCAGGACATTAGTATGGATTAATAGTTGAAGAATTATTTTTTTGAACATGACCAAATAATGATAAATCACATGATAAAAGATATAATCAATGATTTGTCATATAATTGTACTAGTATACAATGTAATCTTTTGACCTGACATTTCATAGTCAAATTTGATGTGGATGCATATAGTTTGTATGGAATGTAAGTACTAAACTAATCATGTCTTGTTTATTAAAGTCGATTTGGTCATGTATAGTTTACATTAGAGATGAATGATGGTTAAGATGGAATCTATTGGTTTGATATACATAGGTTTGGAATATTTGCTAACTCCATCCAGATTTGAGTTTCTAGACAAATATCAATAAATGCCTAAAAAGTAAATCTTTGACTATAATAAATTAAAGTCATACGAAAGAGTTTGCGATAACGAGTTCAGTACATATTGATTGATAATTTATATTTATATTGATTTAAGATTTTGATATTCTATGAACCCTTATTTGATTAAGATTGGATAACAAAAGAACATTACCCATATAATACATACAATACGGATGGCTTTAATGAAGTACTTCTTTATTGTGATTTAGTAGTTATGGCATATTACTAAATGTTAACTATAATCATAAACTTTCGAAGTATTCTAATCTAAAAAGTTCAGAACTAACTCACAGCTAATCCACAATGAACCTCTATGGTCAGACTAATAATCCAATGCATTGAAAGATGTCTAAGAAAGAGAAAATATTATTTATAAAAGGCTAGCACCATTTGAGATAATAAACGGCTGAAAGAAATGTATTTATCTATATTAGTGTTATATGTGTGTGTGTGTGTGTGTGTGTGTGTGTGTGTGTGTGTGTATCTATATACATATATATTAATGTATACATATGTGTATCTTTATTCATACGTATGACAGAATAAAAAAAAAAAGTTTATATTTATGAATAAAATTTTTTTTCTTTCATTAATAAATAAATATATATACAAAATAAAATATTTTTGAAACCGATAATACGAATGATTTTTAGGGCATATCCTAACATTTTGTTATGTTGCTTGGTAACTAATCTCATAACATGTTTAATTATAGAAAAAGCACAAAGATCAAGTTTATGCTACTTCCTAATTTTGGTTACTTAGGGTGATTTGAGGCATCCTGGGTTTATTAATTTAACAAGCATTTGAGGTAAAATTTTACATGCTTTATTCAATAGCTCAAAGAGCTTAAATAGCCATTTAACTTACAAGATAATGATAAAATAATAAGATAAGAATCAACATAGGATAAATAAGTATATATCTTATTTAATATAAATTATTATTATCTTATATTTAATCTAAATGAATACTTTAGTCGTAGATAAAACAGTTTCCTAATAAGAGTCCAAGTTTCCTCTTTAAAACATCTTTTCTCTCCTCAGAATCTTTCTTGTCCTCAAGGAAAAAGTAGGAAAAATTGAATTCCTTACTTTATCCCATGTTGCTTTAGAATTTTCCCCAATCTTTTTTTTTTCAAAAACCTATTTATCCTCTTCCTCTATTATAGTTTCCTTTCCATTTTCTTTGATAGTTGGAATATCCTTTCAATCAAGAAAATCTTTTGCAAATATGACCAGAGTAAAACTTATCATCACAGTTAAAGCAAAGGCCACGTTTTTTGTTATCATTCAATTCTGTAAGATTAAGTCTTTTAATTATTGAATTTTTTGAACGTGATAGACTTAGAGAAGGTAACAATGGTGGTGTCATAAGGGTTGGCACCTCATCAAAGTCTTGTAGTCTTCTTCTTAGTAGATCTTGAAATTTTGATTTGTAAAGCATTGCCAAACTGATAGCTTCTGATAAAGTCATAGGATTTGTTACTTGAATGTCAACTTGTATTGCATCATTTAATTCACTAAAAAAGCACCCAACTTACTATTCTTCAGAGAGAGTTCCTGCTTTTTATAATAATCTATCAAACTCTACTTGTAGTCTCTTACACTAGCATTTTGCCTAAACTTAGTAAAATTTTCAAAAAAATTCTAAAATTGTGAAGGTCAAGTGTAGCTCAGTTTTGAGAGTCTCCCAATTTAAATCAATTTTTAGTTGAAACTTCTGAAATAAACATCTCTTTCCAAGTGATAACTAGCCATTGACATTTTATCACACTTTTCAATTTGCTAAAAATCAAAGAATTGCCTAGCTCTACATATCCATGGATCTTCCATTCCATTTTATCTTGAAAAATCCAACTTGGTTGACTTGGCTGTGGTAAATGCATTATTACTAGTAATACCCTTTTTCCTTTGTTGCGATTAGATAATGATGACCCATCTTGTCCTCTACTTGAATTAGTGACTAACTTCTCCTGAATTTGTTTGGACAAAACCATGATCATATCCTCTATATGTTTAATGAAACGCTCTTGTGTAGCTTTTATCTCTTGCTTCAAAGATTGTTGGCCTGCGTTTAGTGAATTGATCTTGCTTTCCAAACGATCTAAAAGGTGGTTGAACATGTCTGGCTCTAATACCAAGTTGTTATATTGCTTGGCAACTGATCTCATAATAAGTTTATTTATAGAAAAAGCACAAGGATCAAGTTTATGTTGCTTTCCTATTTTAGCTACTAAGGGTAATTTGAGGCACATTGGCTTGCATGTTTTATTTAATAGCTCAATGAGCTTAAATAGCCATATAGCTTACAAAATAATGACAAGATAATAAAATAAGAATCAGCATAAGATAAGCAATAACATCCCTTATTTAATATAAACTACTATTATCCTATATTTAATCTAAATAAATACTTTAGTTATAGATAAAATAGTCTCTTAATAGGAGTCCAAGTCTCCTCCCTCACATATTAAAATTAATAGCTTGCAAATAAAGTTGCTTAGAGAATCTTTATAATTATTTATTTTTTATCTGATTTAAACGGATCAAAGTGTTTAGTAAATATATTCTTTTATTTAGTACATAATATTTACTAATCATTTACTTTTATGTCTATTCTATTTTTTTAGTTGTATGAGAATCGCAAAACATCCATATAGTACAAAATTGGATGCAAAAAATTATTGGCATATGTTCTAAAAGCTATTTGTGTTATCAACTTTAAGGATATTTTGTTTTATATATACTTATCATTTATGATTAAGAAAAAAAAATTCTTAATTCATATGTATATGCCACTTCCTTTATTTTATCATAAATTTAAATGAAGTATATATGTGAATTATCCAAATAATTTATTTAATTGTTAAATAATATTATTAAAGTTGTTCTCTGCGAAAGTGATATTAAATAGTTAACAATATCGCACAATAAATATACTGAATATCTCTAGTGAATATCATGAGATAATGTTAGTGCAGATAATAATGAAAGTCATGTTATTAGGATATTAGTATGGATTAATGTTAGAAAATTATTTTTCGAATATAACCAAATTATGATGAATCATATAATAATACATATAATCAATGATTTATTGTATAATTATACTAATGTATTATATAATCATTTGACCTAAGACATCATGTTCAAATTTGATGTGAATACACATAATTCATATCATATGTAAGTATAAAACTCAATTATGTCTTATACGTTAAAGCCAGTTTGATCTTGTGTTATTTATATTTGAAAATGAATAATAATCAAAATAGGATTTGTTGGCTTTATATATATATATATATATATATATATATATGATTGAAATATTCGCTGGCTCCATCCGAATTAGAGTTTCTAAATAAATATCAATAAATGTCTTAATTATGAATATCTAGTTAAAGTAAATTAAAAATCATACAAAAAATTCATACTAACAAATTCAAAGTATATTAATTGATGATTCATAATTATATTGAATTTAGAATTTTGACATTTTACGAATCTTTACTTGATTAGGATTGAACAAAGAAAAGATATTATCTATATAGTATGTGCAATTTGAATGAGTTCAATAAAATATTTTTTTATTGTGATTTAGCGACTATGACATATTACTTAATATTAACTATAATTAATGAACTTTTAAAAAGTTCGAAATAAATTCATAACTAATCCATAATAAACATATATGATTACTCCAATAATTGTGTATAGATGGCTAACACTTTCTAGGATAATATAATTGTCAAAAGAAATATATATATATATATATATAAATATTATATAAAAGTATATATATATATATATAGTTATTTAAAATGTTAAAAAATTTACATATTTTTATATTTTCGTGTAATTTTATATAAATTATATGATATATTGATAATAAAGATTATTAAAGGATTTAAAAGTAAGTTTGAAAAGTTAAAATTAATTAATGATAATTATTAGATAATTATCATTAAGCACTTGAATATTTTATCCATTATTTTTCATGATGATTGTACGATATTTATCTTTGACTTTATTTTAATAGCTAAATATGCCATATTATATTTATAAATTTGAATATCAAGTTATTTGGTTCTACTAATAATGATAATTATTTTTTTTATTAGTTACATCTTAAAATATTGTTACTATGAATGTTAATATTTATCATGCTAAATTGGGCCATATCGAAAAAGAGATAATGAATAGATTAGCAAGAGATCTCACGCCCTAAAACTAAGATGTATGTGTATTGTCTAGCTTGGAAAGCAATTAGAAAATCATTTAAGAAGTAAACTAGTGCCGAAGTTCCGTGGCAATTAATCCACACTTACGTCTATGGCACAATGAATTTAAATGCAAGAGTATCTTATTTTATTACATTTGTTGATAATTTCGTACGTTTTTTTTATTATGTCTATTTAATTAATTATACAAAAAATAATGATAATAATAATTTTTTAAGAACAGAGTAAGAACGTATATATCTTTCTAAGTCGTGCAAGGAATGGAACGGCAATTGACTTGTCCTGTAACTTCTTAACAAAATTATGTGAAAGAAAGAATAGAACATTGCTGAAAATGATCAAGTCTATTACCATGACACAAAGTGAACGTTCTATTATCTTGCTAGGGAGATGTGCTATTTGTTATCAACATATGCTTAATTAAATTCCTTTCAGATTAGATACTTGCACATCATATTAGTTATGAACTGGTAGAAAACCTGTCCTAACTAATATGCAACCCAAGGTAAGGATGCAAGGGATAAGATTGGGTAAGGATATCATTGAATTTGCACCGCATCCTTAATAAAATTTTGAAATTATTTCCCTACCACATTTGTAGTGAATTTTAAAAATTCTTACCATATCTGCAAATGCCAATGTATAATATATATATATATATATATATTATATAACTATCCATATTATTGCGGTTATTCAACATATGAATTCGCATCATGATTAAAATAATAATAATAATTAACAATGTATATTGCTAATGGTCAATACCCCTATGTGTCTAGAGTGTTTGTTAAATTTCATAATGTTTTGTTAAGAGTAACTTGTGAAAAATCGTAGACTAAGGATTGCCCTGCTTTAGAATACATTATAGTATAATTGAAGGTTAAGTTTTCAGAGCTAATATTGGAAAATTTGAGGAGTTAGAATACTATAATTGTAAATAAATAACTTTAAAAGTTTATTGATATAATTTTAAAGTATAGTGGTTGATATGTTTTTGTTGTTTGAGGATGCTTTTAGGAAAGTAAATTATAATTTTTATTTCACCGAATCACATTAAACATTTATATGTATATATGTGTGTGTGTATATATGTGTGTGTGTGTGTAAGTATATATGATAAGTTTGTAAGTATTTTTGTTTATAAATGAATCGGACTAAACATATGTATGTATGTATTTATGATAAATTTAAAATAAATTGGATTCTTTTTTTCAAATGGATCATAATATACTTATTCATATTGTTGAATTCACTTTACTTTTCATACATGCATTTGTATGTATATGTATGGTATGAAATTATTTTTTTTATAAAACATTATGAAAATAAGAATTTTATGGTTTTTTAGAAAATTTAAATTTATTACTTGTTTAGTAGACACTTTATGCATATATGCATAGAATTTTTGCAAATATTGATACCTGTGAATTTCTTCAAGAATTGGTATATGCAATAAATGTAAATTTTCTTTTGGAATGGATAAATTGTGATATGTGCTAAGAAAAATGCTATTAACTAGTAATTTGATTGAATGCATTCCATTATTGATTTATTTTGTAGTGTATTTTAATTCTTATATTTAAGTTTTAAGTTTTTATATTATATATTATAAATTTTAAGTTAATTGTCTTAATTTTTTTTGTTTCATGTTTTAAATATTAGGTTAAAAGATACAAGATATATGGATGTATTTAGTTAGGTTTTAACATTTTGTACTAGATAATGCAATTAAGGGAAAAACAAAAAGATGAGGGATGAAAGTGCAAATGACAGGATAAAATTGTTAAGGGAACAAATATTTGGTATTTAAAAAATGCAAGGACGTCGATTTCACGCAAATTAGGAGCTAGAAAATTCTGGAAGCTCCTCTTTCTCTACGGTCTATAATTGACCATTGAATCTGCTCATTTTCCTCTTGGCAGCGTGTTTCCTTTCTGTATCGTACATAAACGTATGTGTGTGTTTATGAATCGGAAGAGATCTAGCTTATTTATTTGTTCGTTGTTGTTGTTCTGGATTCGGTATTTTATATTGATCTGTTGTTTGTTTGCTTTGTGGGTTTAGTTATTTGAATTCAATGGCGTCGAAACGCATCTTGAAGGAGCTCAAGGATTTACAGAAAGATCCTCCTACCTCTTGCAGTGCTGGTATTGAATTTTAATTTTTGTATTTTTGTATTTAGAAAATAATTATGGATTTAGCCTGTAATTTGTTTGTGACAATTTAGGTCCTGTTGCGGAGGACATGTTTCATTGGCAAGCAACAATAATGGGACCAACTGATAGCCCATATGCGGGAGGGGTGTTTCTTGTTTCCATTCATTTTCCTCCGGATTACCCTTTTAAACCCCCCAAGGTATAATCTTTCTCCTTTTGTTCAATTATTTCATTGATCGCCGGAAAAAATCATTACCTTTTGGTTACTCTTGTTGTAAATTGAGGTGTTTTAAATCGTCTACTCTTTTGTTAAGCTCCACCCAATGCATGTTTTTTTGGTAGACTAGCCCCTGTTTTTTGGAAGATATGGACATCTCTTTTCTTGATTGCAATCATGAATCATGGTTTGCAAACCTATTGAAATGATACAATTACTTAATTTGGAATGATATTTGGAATGCTGATCTTAAATATATTTTCTTTTCAAGACTCAAATTTCTTAATTTCTGGAAAAATCTTCCTTATATACTCTTGTTTGTGGCTTTACAAGAAACTATTAGCGTGCCATGCCTCCCCAGTACACCATCAAACCATATTTTTAAAAAAATTTCTAGGAGTTGAGGTCTCTCGTGCTCCTTTGGGTTAGAAGAGTTCTCGTTTTGTAGTGTTATTGCTGGTTGAGGAGACAGGAAGTGAGGAATGGGAGATAGAAGCTGCTGGTGGAAAGGAAAGTAAAGCATCTAAGTGCTTTCGAAATGGAGGGGAGAGGAAAGAAGAAAACTATACTCTATATGTAGTCTCCTGGTGCCTTATAAACTGAAGTTTCTAAATTTGTATTTAGTCATATACAATCATTACATCATTTTGAGATGGTGGTTGTTTAATTGGGTTCCAATTTCTTTATTTTAACTAAAGGAGAATTTGCCAATTTATAAATCTATTGCACTACTTTTACATCCACAGGAAAATTACTTTTGTTGTTGTTGGAAAAATTACTAATTCTCCTGTTGTGGTTTGACTCTCAAATGGTTGAACTCTTATAGGATTCTTTTGGCGGTTAAAAAGTGGCAGAAATCTTTTTCAAAATTATTAGATTTTTTTTTTTCTAAATTTAATTTCTAGTTGAGTGTTGTTTTCTTGACTTTATCTGTTATGTTGTTAATGCTTATTTGTTGGAATTAGTAAAATTCTATCTAAGTTATTATTTTGTTTGTTTCATAAGATAAATAGGTGATAAGGCTAATCAAGGTATATGTTTCAGGTTGCATTTAGGACTAAAGTCTTCCACCCAAATATTAATAGCAATGGAAGCATATGTCTGGATATTCTGAAGGAACAATGGAGCCCAGCACTTACTATTTCCAAGGTTTGATCTAACTGTCCCCTTTCCTGTGTTTTGTTGTTATCATCGGGATTCAGCTATGATTTTGATTATCTATTGTACTGGACTAAATTATGAAAATCTGAGTAAGTCAACACAAGACATTATTAAACCATTTTGAAAGTGTAAGAATATGTAGAAGAAAAATCACTTCCATTAACCTGAACCATAAAGTTAGTTTTTAGAGTTTCTCTGTGGCTTGTGGGGAATTTTGCTCTTATTAACTAATATTTGTTCCTTCTATTGTTGTGAACACACACACTCCATCACAGTTGAAGATTTTTATCATGGCAAAACACTTGCATGTTGTTGGTATCCTTTTGTCTAGAATTTTGGGAGTGCCCATGACCAAATCTTAAATTTTTATACAAACATAACACAAATATTTGTGTTCCAGGACAGGTTTATAGGTGAAACTAGTTCAATATTCAACTGTTAATAAATGGCCAGCAGCTATGGAATAGGTTATAATCAAAAGAGATCCAATTATGCACTGCATTGATGATCTTGGTTTTTAATTATTTGATAAGTTGATATGACTGATGTCACTCTCTTGAAACTAAAAAACTTGCTTTGGACATGGAGAAATTTTATGTGAACATCTGATAGTATATGTTATTTTTGTGTGCAATCAATCCTTCCTTGTGATAACCGAAGGCAGGAACAGTTGGTGCAATGGACAAGGTTCTGAAAAGTACCTTAATCTTTGTTTATTTATAACTTGCTGTCATTGCCTTTGGTTCGTGAACAAGAAAAATTGGCAACAGAATAGGATTTTGAGATTGGAATTTGGTTTCAGGGTTCACTATTATGGACTGAATATAAGCTTATCTGCATCAAAAATTAATTGGATGTGGCTGGTGCCCTTCTAACGGTCATTTGCTTGGCAGAGTGAGTTTCATTATAATGCTTTTAAAGACCATTACCCTAAAGTGGTTTGTGCCAGCTGATCTGCAAGCAATTTATAAGCAGTCAATTATGAAGTATCTTTCTTAAAGAAGTTTGCTGCAGTTAGTTTTAGAAGGACATGAAATAGCTGGGTTTTGCTGTTAATAGTGAGTTTGCTGTTGTAAATAATAGTTTGATGTCTTAAACATTGACCACTTTTTGAGTACTGTTTCCAAGAGGGTAGAATGTGTCTAAACAAAAATTCTCTACCAAAACATTGGAAAGGTGGATACTGGATGGAAGCTGCATGTTCTCTGACTAAATCATTCAACCATCAAGAGAAAAAATCTATAGGGTTTACAAAGATTAATGTAAATTTTTAAAAACAGCCCTACTACAATTGTAGCTCTTTGCTTTCCTTATGCTCTGTAAGCGCACAGTGAAGATTGAGGTGCTGTTAATTGAATTTAAACCTTTCATATTAACTAGTCTGTTCTTGTTTATAGGTACTATTGTCCATATGCTCTCTGTTGACAGACCCAAACCCAGATGATCCGCTTGTGCCTGAAATTGCTCACATGTACAAGACCGATAGGGCTAAGTATGAAGCTACTGCTCGCAGCTGGACTCAGAAGTACGCAATGGGTTGATGGTGGTGGTACAAACCCATCAAATGGATAGAAATTGAGTCGATAATTTTTTCCTCCTCTAGGGTTTAAAAAAAAAAGAAGAAAAAGAAATGAAATGTCTAGAGTGCTCCTGTTTTCTGTTTTGTTGTCCTTATTGAAACTGAAATTGCTGGGGAACTTGGGAGGTTCACTCTGTGAATATTTGTTTGAAGCAGACATTGGAAAATTGGAGGGAGCAACTGTAATGTAATGTTTGCTATGTTGATTGCAATTGAATGGCCTCTGGTTGTTGGACTAAATTCATCCCTGTTTACCTATTTATGTTTAATACATGAAATGAAGTGATTAATTTGGAAGTGTTTCTCTGTTGCCAGTCCTATTGCTTCTGAAACACTCTTCTTCTGTTAATAAGCTTGCTAGTTGCTGGCAGTTGGGGGATGATGGGCACTGGGTTTTTAATGCAAAACAGTGATAGGTGAAGCCTCAGGCTGTACGTATTGACAGCAATTGATGAAATTAGCATGATAGCCCAATTCATTTGCGGATTGTTAATAAACTGTGTGGCCTATTGCTGTGGGCATTAGATGCAGTGAAATGGTGATATAAATTGTTAATGTGGTTTTTATTTTTAGAAACAGTCGTCATTGTAAGAGATGGATAGCTTTTCGTGGAAGCTCTGTCAACCAGACGAGTTTCGGCAGATGACAGCCGCTTTTACAATAGAACACTCTCTCCCAGAAAGGCTACAAGTATCACCCAATTTTTCACGTTATCTCACATCTACTAGTGATATTGTCATTTATATCAATTTAACGATAGTTAGATTTCGTTTGGTGTTAAAGTATGGCGGTGCATTTGAAGCACATCTCTGACAGCCACGGTCAAAGCCATAGGAATGCTGAGGCTTGTGCCCTTTTCTACATTACCTATAAAAGACTACTCTTAATTGGAGCAGCCATTACCTCACTTGCATGGTTTCTAAATAGCTCCTGAGCCTGCAAAGAGTGAGCAAAAGGAGAAACCTCTTGAGAGTAGGGTTGAGCAAAATCTGGTTTGGTTCTGGTTCCACGTAGAATCGGAACCTACCCTATTTTACAGGGTACTCTATTTTTTGGTTCCAGTTCTGTTCTGGTTTGATTCCGATTCTAAAACAGGGTACCCTATTTATTAATTATTTTAATTTTATAATTTTTAATTCTAAAAAAAAAATTTAAAAAAAATTAAATTAATAATATTAAATTGTAGAAGTAATAAAATAAATAAATAAAAAATTAAATAATTGAAAGATAATATAAATAATTTATAAAAAAATTGATATA